>JAIUZE010016867.1:0-14637 GCA_022085475.1 Heliosperma pusillum
ATGCCTAACCATAGAAACCCTCCTTACACCTTCAAGAAGACTAAGTATTGGCAACAATCTTTGGGCACCTAATGTGCTATTAAAGCTCTCTACAAAGTTTGAGGTATTTTCATCACTTGAGATACTGGGATCAAACTTATGTTTTGCCCACTGCTCCTTATCACCTAAGTCCAAAAACCACCTAGCACAACCCAATCCTCCATGGTGAACTACAGTTTCCATGGCTTTTTTGAAACTGTACTCTGAAGTTGCATTTACAACCCTCCAGAACAGCTTATGCATGAGGATTCCAGGGTAATCTTTCTTGAAATTCTTACACAAGTGTCTGGCACAAAATCTCCTGTAGGCTTCAGGCCATACACTCTCCAGAGCTGGTTCAACTCCCTGCAATTTTTACAAACAATGTTACAAGCATTGCCACATAATATTGGAACAAGGTAACACATAAGAATATCAATGCATACCTTTTGCCTGTCACATATGATAGTCCAGTTATTTCTTTGACTCTCCTTGATACATTCTTTCAAATGCCAAAAAAATGATGACCAACTATCCTTGTTTTCAGATTCAACCACTGCCACAGCTATAGGAAAAAGCTCATTGTTTCCATCTAAAGCTACAGCAGCTAACAATACCCCACCATGATTGCCCTTAAGATGAGTTCCATCAACTCCTATCAAACTTCTACATCCAGCAATAACTCCCTTAAACTGAGCAGTAAATGACACAAAGATGCTTTTGAATTGCATAGGCCTCTCAGGTGTTTCCATCATAACCCAACTGCATATGGCATAACTTTCAGGATTTGTTTTCTTGATCATTTCACAGTATGCAGGTAGCTTCTTGTAAGACTCATCATGGCCTCCATTTATCTCTGTCATAGCTATCTCCTTCATTCTATATATAGTAGATGTCTTCATTTCTATACCATATCTTTCTTGAAGCAATGACTGTATTGATTTTCCAGAGATATCAGGGTTAGCTCTGATGTCTTCTATCAGCTTCCTAGCAACCCAAACAGAGTTTGCCATTGGATTATGACTCTTAACACCAACACAGCCATGTGCAGGGTTGTCAATGGACTTGATGGCCCAGGTTGTTCCATCAAGTAGCACACTTGCATGGATTCTCCAATTGCAATTAGCTGTTGCACACTCTGCTGTATATCTACTGTTGTCAGCCTTGAGCACAATCACATAAAACCCTTCTTGGATGCAAAAATCTCTAACAACATCCTTAAAATGTTCCTTGTCCATAAACAACATCCATGGTCTTAACCTAATTGAACCAAACTCCTTATCATCATAAATTTCACCATTATTATACATTTTTGTAGCAAAACCTCCTTCATCATCAACCCATTTATTTTCATCAAAAGGAACATAACCATCATCTATAAAGTTTAAGCTTGACAACACTGAGTTGTCTTCAACCTCCAAGTCAGTTAGTTCATCATCCATATCATTAACATCCTCATCATCAGATGGTATGTATGACCCCTCACTGTCAGATTCACCAGATTTTGAAGCTTCATACTCAACCCTCACCCCTCACCCCTCTTGTTACCATTTTACTACACTCATTAACAGTTGATGATGCCTTAGTTTTTGGGACATAGATATTCCTTTTTTTTTGCTGTGGTTTTGGGCATTTTGAAGCTTTGATCAATTTTTGTAGACTCTAATGATTGGGTTATTTGTGAAGTAGGATTAGGTGTTAGTCTTAAACTCCTTCTCCTGGGTAATGTCAAGTTTTCAGCTACATGGGTTGGTTGGGTAAGTCTTTCAGTGGCAGGAGAATTGGAGGTGTTAGGACAACTTTCAACTTGTGATGATTGGGTTGCAATCTTCCTTGGACTTCTCCTAAGGGTTAATTGTGAAGTCACATGAGTAGGTATTGCTTTGGGTGCCCTCCTTACTTGTAACTTCCCCTTCCCTTTATCCATAATATGCACACCACTTACATCATCATTATTCAGATCCCCAATATTAACATCATCATCAGTATTACCCGCATTATCAGTCTTTTTATTTGCTCTGACTTTCCTAGCCATTAACAGAGCATGACTAGGATAAATCTGAGTACCAACATATATATTAAAAACTCTCCTCTCCTTCCATCTACTAAACATTTCCATTAGCATTCTATCATCTTTTATCTCCACAGACTTCATCATATAACTATATGTTAAAATAGGATTAGTAGGCAGAGGTTTCCCTTGCTTTTCTGCCTCATCAACCAAATCATTCAAGACATCTATCAACAAAACCCTATCAGTATCATCTACCCTAATATCAAAAGACTCACCCCTATAATTCATCTTTAACACAACATTCTCCATCCTGCAAATATTCCATAATCAACAAAAAGACCAGAAATTTCGCATAAACATTAAAGCTAATTGAATAAACTACCAACACATTCACATTATCATCAATAAAGTTCAAAATTTTGCTGTTAAAAAACACAATAAACGGTAAAACAAATAACAAAATTACTAATTTTTTACTAGCAAAAGAGAAAAATACAAAGACCCATAAAAAAGGGCATCAAATACTTGACACAATATAATTAAAGCCCAGAAAACTTACTTGTTGAGGCAACAATGGAGGATGAACTTAGTGGATGAAGAAGCAGTTTTTTCAAAGTAAGAGAGGGAAGAAAATTAGGGCATGCGACGGTGAGAAGGAGAGGGAGGTGAAAGGTTTCTAATTTGAAATGGTGATCATACACAATGGTGTGTAGAGGAAGACTTATCAATGCCAAGTCATAACACAATTCATGTCCACATCATCAATGCCAAGTCATCATTTAACGTCTAAACTTGACAGATTAATACTAATGGGCACGGATATGATTAACTAATAGAGTTTAAGGGTACAAGTGAGAATTTGAAAAACGCAAGGGTACCACTGAGAAAAGTCAATAGTTGAGGGGTACCCCATAGAAAAACCCTTATATTATTTTATAGATGTATAACAATAACTATTCTTTGTGGCGGCCCAAATATCATCTACATAGATAGATAAGACAAAAATTAAAATGCCTAAAAAATAACATATGTCTTATTTTTGTATACCATGTGAGTGATAGATATGTGACACATCATAAATTTGCGACAAATATGCTTTTAACATCCACGAATTTGTGAATGTTTTAATCGTGCAATGGTTAACTACACCACTTTTCCTGAATTAATGCGTGAATGTTTTAATTAGGGCTGGTCAAATCAACGGGTCAGGCAGGTCAACCCGGCTTGGGGGGGGGGGGGGGCTTGGGGCTGGCGGGTTGGGCCGAGTTGGGGGCGGGCTGAGCGAACCGGGAAAGGGGGGGATCCGAAGGGCGGGTTTTGGACGGGTTGGGGCGGGCTGGGGTTCGGGTAAGATTTTGCGCGGGTCGGGCCTGATGAGGGGCAGGTTGGGGCGAAACTGGCCCATGTTGGTAGCGAGTCAGGCCAGGCTTGGGGCGGTCTAAAAACTAGGCATAAGAGTGAGTTGAAGGGCGGGTCAGACCGGGCTGGCCGCGTCTTTGACCAGCCCTTTTTCTAATCAAGCACGTTCTTCCTAGACGTTTCTGGTTAAAAGATTAATTGAATAAAGTGGGGGTGATGGGGGACATATGGTCATTGTTTCAGGAAAGAGGGAGTCGCAGGACAACCATTAAGCATGACAAAAGACGAATTAGGTCCGCTAATGCAACATGTTGTACGGCTTTTGCATCCTTGTGTGCGTATTGTAGGTAGATATTTTGCGACTACACTACTATTTTTTAAACAGTAGGTCTTGCGTAAGACGGGTCGGATCTTGCAACGGGTATTTTGTGAGAGGAAATGGGTAGAGGGGACAAGGTGGACACCCCCCCATGTGCTCTCCACTCACCTTTGATGGGTATTTTGTGAGAGAATATGGTATCCGTCTTAAGCTTAAGACGGATACCTCCGTCTTAAATAAGAATTTGTGTTTTTTAAAAATAAGGATAGGAAATTTAGTAAATTTAAATGAACCTATAATATCCCAACGCATGTGAGCGGTAAAAAAAACTATTACGGAAAATAATTAGTCGACCTTAACATTACAACTTAAAGAGACTTAAATCTCGAGCCACATAACAATATTAGAAGCTGCTCTTGCATATTCAAATGTGACATCTCGTTTATAATAAAGGGTGTAAACAGACTTTGCCGTGTATATTCGTATTTTGCCTGAATGTACAGTGTCCTGAGGTTAAATAATACATTACTACTACTCTTATTGGTAAGGACTAAACTCACCAAATGATGCGGCTCACATAAGGTGTTGGATTCAAAATGAAATTTCGATCATAAAATTGTTGCAGAAATAAAAGTCGGTCTAATAAAAAAATTCGACAAAATAAGATGTGAACGGAATATGGAAATGAAGATACTGAAAGGAGGAATGAAATGAAATAATATGGTAACTACTCCTAATATTTAATTTAAGTAATTAAGTCTAAATACTTATCTCGTTTTGTATATATCCGAGTCAATGAACATATTAAAACGATAGACAACAACGTCTAACGTGAATCATCATTCGGTTCCAATTTTGGTATCTACCCCTAAATCTTGGATGTAAATATGTATATGTGTTTAGGGTCGAGCAAAAATATATGGTACGGTTTTGTTATGTGTATCCGATTGATAAGTAGATTTCATTATACGGATTTCCGTATATACGATACGGTTTATAAAAAAACATATTTGATTCGTATTGGGCAAATTTGAAACCGGATATACGATTTCAGATAAAGTTCCTATTATTAAAATATTCTATATATATAAAAGGGGTGTTTTTTTTAGTTTTATAATTGGTTGTTTGAATTTAGAACTCATGACTCACCACACCTCTATACTTCAACTTAAATTAACTTAATTCAATACAAATACTAGGTACTCAATACATTTTGTCCCATCTAATTTTAGTTTATATCTTCTTATTTCATAAATTCGGTATCATCTAAATTTAACATTTACTAATCTAAAAAGGTATATAAAAATTAATAAAAAAAATAAATATGACTTCATAAATATTAATAGAGTCTATTAAAATTTTATTTTAGTTTCTTCGATTTGACTTTAGAAATATTGTTTTTCTTCCATAAATTTCTTGATAAATGGCAATTTTGTTCTCAATATATATGCATTATTAAGTAAACTTATTGAATTTCAATCACGTACAATTTTGTACGGGTTTAAAACTAGTTAAATCATAAAACCACAAAACATGGAGTATGTTCGTCACTCAATCTTTTTTACTCTTATAGATTAAGTTATTACGGAGTACTACTTCTAAGTTATTAAAAAATCATAAAATCGCCAAAAGAAATTAAAAATAATACATAAAATTACATAAACTGAACTGAAAGCCATATACTGTATTTACGGTTTCAGGATATATGTAAAAACCAGGTATACGGAAAGCATATATACCGAAAATCCATATCAGATATATATATTCTCAAAAATGAGATATTAAATACCGAATATCTGATACGGTTATGAAAACCGTATTCGTTATTTGTTTTTTAAAACCGTATCAAAGATACGGTTTTTTTCACCCATTTATGTATCATGCATAAGGAGCACGTTACAATGGCTCAGTTGGTAGATGTGTATTTATTAAAATAAAGTATTGTGGAGAAAATTTCAAAGTAAGATATTATTTATTAGTGAAAAAATCAATCGAATCAATCATTTATTTTATACGACATCAATAGAGGAAAAAAATTCAAAATATAATAATGTTTTTCAAAATAAAAACAATGTATTGACATTTTTTTTGTGTACCCCTTGATGATCTATTGTACCTCCCATTACTTCTCAAATGTGTAGAATAGGCATCAATACAAAGTGTTATGGTTAGATTATTTGAGACTTGCGTTGGTAGTAAGATTATTGATGATTACCATAGTTTTGACAAAGTTTGAGTTGAGTCAAAACTTAACTATAAGACTCTACACAGTCCTGTAGTCTTAATCTATTTTAATGTAAATTATTTAATGAGTGGATCACATGTGTTATATTACTTTTGTTCTTTTCTTTTTAACCTCACATTTTCTCAAATGAACTGAAAAAAATATAGTTTGGGGTGAGCCTGCCTAATATGTATGTATGAAATCTAAAATGACACTGAAGTAAATCTAAATAATATAAAAATAAAAAAAAATTAGTGAAAAACTGAAATGACAGTCTTAAAAATAATGAGAATCTTGCCGACAATCATAGCCTTATACGTGGCCATGTAAATATAGTGGCATCTCGAGTATATGAACAACACAAATTCTTGTTTGTGACGGGCAGTATCCGTCACAAGATTGCGACGGGCAGTATCCGTCACAAGATTGCGACGGGTACCACTTCCCCTCACAAATGACCCATTTAAGGGAAAAGGGGAAGCACATGGGGGGTGCCCCACATGTTCCCTCTACCCATTTTGTTAGAGGAAAAACCCGTCGCAAGGCCCGACCCGTCACAAGGGAGATCTACTGTATGAACAATGTATATACTACTCCATCATATTTACAAGAAATTGAGTAATGCATTGAGTGGAAGTTAACTGCGGAATCTAACATTGTGGGATGGGGTTGGGTAGTCCATCCGTCTTAAACTTAATACTCTCTCTTATCCAATCTAATATATCCACTTTTCATTTTTGTACAATCCAATCCAATGTACTCATTTTCTTTTTGGGTAACATTTAGATCATTTTATCCTTGCAACACTCATTTAATTACATACAATGTTATCAAATAAACTACTTTTCAACATTAAAATTCAAGACAATTTATGACATTTTACCATTTGTGAAACATTTTTCTTAAAACTTGTGTCCGGACCCACAGGTACATTGGATTGGATAGGAGGGAGTACATTAAATATCATCCTACATTGATAAATAAGATAAGTCTTTTTACTTTTTTCTAAATATGCGACAGTGAGCAGAGTTGAACGGGATGTGCCAGGCTGGGGGAGCGGGTCGGGTTGTGTGTGGTGGATCCCGAGCCGACACCACGGGCTGGGGGTGTGCGGACAAGGAGAAGGTTGGGCTGAGGATGTGCTGGCCCAAGACCAGCTTGGTTGAGTTATTTGGCCAGAAGGGTTGTGCAGGGTGGGCTGAGAAGGGTTGATCCCAAGCCCGATCCGGGTAGATGATACAGGCGAGGAAGCACTCAGTAGGCTGGGGGAGGAGTGAGCCCGGTTAACGGGGGGCTCCTACTATGGGTGGGCCAGCCCGGATCGATGTCCACTTCTGTTTTTCCCCATAAATTCTGGTTTTGTCTTACTATTTTTATGTGCGTTATGCGTAGATCTAATCCGTCTTAAATTTAAAACGAATATAACCACCATAAAGCGAGAATTTCTATGGAGGAATTGTGCCGTAACCTTTAGACGGACGATTATACAAGAGTTTCAAAAAGACGATGATAAACCGATATACACATGCAAGTGTCTTTGTCAAAAAATAATACTCAATAGAAGTGGGATCTCTTGAGTGTACATTACGTTTTGTACCAATAATTGATGCGCACACTGCACACAGCTTCTATTGTTTTTAAGATCTTACTTTCAAGCCAAGCCAATGACTTATCGCTTTGTAGAAACGACCTACTTGGATACTGTAAACCATAAAATTTGATACAAAAATATTATGGAAAATAAGTGTTTATTTTATAACTGAAAGATTGAAGGTTATAACTTTCGTCACTCTCTTGATTCCATCCTAAGGATTAGGGCTTTGATAGTACTACGAGTGTCTTATCGCTAAGGATTAGGGCTTTGATAGTACTACGAGTGTCTTATCGACTTAATCTCGTAGGGAGATGATGAGATCTTTTTTGTGACTCATTCCATCTTGCCTACAATTTGGTAGTAGGAAGACGAGGTCTTTTGACTTGTTCCATCTGCTCTCCTTCTAAACCCTAAACACAACAGGTGTATTTATAGCTATAGACTTCTAGTTAGCTTAGAGGCAAGATAAAAATATCTTCTAGTATCCTAAGATATTATCACAACTTTTATTGATTATTATCTTTAAATACTAAAATTTTGGTGTCTACATATACTTTTCTTTCATTTATGCCATTTAAGGCCAATCATGCACACTACTCGTTAACTTAGAGTTAACTCCCTCCGTCTCAATAAATAGTGATCTACTTTATTACTTTTGACGCAAATATTAAGCAAATAAAGATGAGTGTTTTTGGGTCACACAAAACATACATCCCACTCACGTGTAAGTTAAGATACCCCACAAAAAGCTACCAAAAGAATAAATAGATAATTATTCATTAATACATGCAAAATAAAAATATATAACTGTTGACCGAAACAAGGGAGTAAATAGAAAAACGACTATGACATATTTCTTGGCCTAGATTACGAGTGGTGCATAACTAACCCATTTATAGGTAGATTTAAATATTAGATTTCTAATGAATTTTGTGACCTCCTATGTGAACCAAAATTCGTGTGACAGTAGTACTAGTAAGTGTGGTACATGCATGTGTCAATAGAGCCCCAACTTGTCCATCTGCTTCTTATAAGGATTTTTGACCCGTTTTAAGCTTGTGACAGATAGATCCATTATAAATGAGAATTTGTAAAAATGTTTTGATACAACGGTAGTGCTTGTACAGGTCAAAGGTGTTCACTAAAGTAGGGTCCGGACTCCCGACATAAGGATACCCCAGTTAATAACGACAAGTACAGTTAATATGAAGTAGATATTTTATTTTGAACTAAATCTACGCTGCAGCCCACTCTGTAAGTGGTGACCTAAATCTATGTGTCTTGAAGAAATAAAATAAGTTGAAAAGTAGTGCATCGTATCATATTAATCACAGGTAGTGGTCATTATTTAGGAACACAAATTTTGATTCAATACGGATCGACCTGTCTTAAATTCAAGACGGGTCAAATCTTCCTCACAAATGGCAAGTAGGGTGCAAGTGGGTGGCAAATGGAGCCTCTCACTTGTCCCCTCACTTGTCCTTTGTGAGGGGGATTTGACCCGTCTTGAACTAAGACGGGTCGATCCGTCTTTAATGAGACTTTCTGTACTTGGAAAACTAGTAATCGTCAATAATCAATAACAAAAACTAAAACGCCGTCTGGAAAGTGAAGTGTGAAAAAACCCATATAAATATATCTATATGTGACATGTTGTATTGATAAAAGTAGAGATATTTTATTAATAAGTTAAAAGGAAGACTTCTTTTATTGTCAATTGGTATTAGAGTGGATTCTCATCGGTTTTATGAAACGGACTCTTTCTTCTGTATTTGGGTATGCGCTTCGCCCATTTGCATGATTTAACATGATATTAAAGCTCATGGCAAAAATAAACCTGGGTATTATGAGATTAAACTCGATCATTAATTGTAACCATTAGAAATGGCTTATGAAGCGGATTTTCTCTCCAACATTTAGAGATGATCCAGGCCCGTTTGTATGATTTAACACGTAACGTATTTTCTCATCAAATATATTAAATCTTTCTTCTATTTTACCATGATTCGTGAAGGGTAAACATTTTGTCATGAAATTTGTTCCATTTTCATGGACAAGGATCGAACCCTCACTTCTGACAACAGAATAAGAGATGTAGTGAAGAATAACTCCATCGGACTATTAAGGTATATCTAGAGTAATATTAGGAAATACAATATGATAATAATGTGATAGTATAAAATAAGATATTATTATTATCTTAAGTTAATAATAAAACTATCTCTCTTTATAATCTTAACATGGTATCATAGCCCATGACTAAATACATGTATATGAAGATTAAACTAGAACTTTATTCGCAATTGTTAGAAAATAATATGGTTTGCTTTCGACAGCCGGAATAAATGCCTAATTGTCTCACAGTTTGATTCAAATTGGGCCTTACATGTGAGGGAGAATGTAAATAACCCATATAAATATCCACATTTAAGTGTCTCATGTGGATAGAAGGGAAAAAAGTTTACCATTTTATAACCTAAGGGCTACTCTGATTCCTTTATTGCAAATTGTTTTTTGAGTGGAACCTCACTGGGCTTATGTAACGAACTCTCTCTCCGCCATATGGGTGTGGCGCAGGTCCTCGGTTTCAGGTGACGATTGTTGGGTTAGGCAACTCAAGTCTCATATGAAAAGAAGAAGAGTCTTGCCTAGTTTATAAAAACTGACGACACCCTAATTTCCGTCTTAAAGAAGAATGTTTGCAAATCTATAAGGATGTTTGAGTCGTCTTAAAACGAACATATCCCGTAGATGTTTGCTAGAGTACTATTAGTCTAGTATTTAAGACCCTAAATCCTTGAATTCAAATATACTTCAGAAGGGATTAAATTAAGTGTGTAATTTTTTATTTTTATTTTTTAATTAAAAAACATCTTAATTTGCATGGTTCAACTTACAAGGTGGGTTCCTAATTTGGTTCAATCTAACAACTAGGGATTTATACTCGATTTCTACTTAATGCTCTTTTGGCTATCTCTTTGAAAACGAAATGAATTGTAGATTCTTATGAATTGAAAAAATGCAAGTCGTTTGGTTACCCAAAATTGGATGATTTACATTTTCCCATTTATTGTAAAGAATGTCAACTCCTCCATAACGAAAAAATTAAACTATCTAACCCCGCTAGTTAATTGTAAACTCTGGCATGCATTTAATTCTCGTATGCAACCAAACGTCTTTTGACCAATTCAAATGAACTTTTTAATTCATATCTTTTTTAAATTCATTGTATTTTAATTCTCATATGGCGACCGCACGAGATAGTCTTTTTCATTCGTTTTCAATACCCTTAGCATTGATGCAAGGTATTATTATGTCATTTAGACATTTAGTGGATTTATTTAAAATAGTATTTTGTTTTAAATAACAAGTTGAAAGCACTAGAATTATTTCCCTCAATATATATTTCCAATAATTTAGAGGTTGACTTATAATTAATCATAATTTAAATTGATAATGCACCCAAGTGGTGGTAGTGATCGAGAAACAGAGAAGGGGACAACATTAGCCGCCTAAAAGGTGGTAATGAGAGCACGATAAGGCGTTAAACACCAGACGTGAGAAGGTCTTCATCAATTTTGACAAGTCGTTTGTGAGTTGCACCCTTACAAGTTACAAATTACAATCACTCGTTTTTTGGATTGTTTGGATTCCCTCTCAACATCATCTCCTTCCTAAAATGACAATCTAGCCACTCATATTCTTAGTATTTCCTGAGTAGTTGAAGGAATTTTTGTGTTTATAGTTGAAGTAATCATCAAAAGAATCTATTTGTTACTTGGTATAACAAGCAAATTGTAATATTGGTGGGGGATTTTAAAGATTCACGAATTCTCATTGACAGGTGCGATCCGTCGCAAACTTAAAACAAGTCAAATCTCTCTCATAAAGAGCAAATGGAGTACCCCACTTATGCCTCATCTTGCACTTTGTGAGGGGGGCTTTACGTACGTCTCCTCTTGCACTTTGTGAGAGGGGCTTGACCCGTCTTAAGCTTACGACGGATCGTCCATCGCAAGTGAGACTTACTGTTTAAGATTAGCAACAATCGTAAAGAGCTAGACAATTCTTACGTGTTGGGGGCGTTATGGATTATGGACATTAGATATTCGTTTATAGTTAAAACGAGTGAGTTATTATCTACTTCCATATATATGATTTACGTCCGTTTCTCATATTTATATAAAAAAATTTACCGATCACAATAACACATCGTAACTTTTACATGGGGTTAGGTTGAAAAATCATATCCCACAAAATATAATAGTACGAGCCATTTTGGGAAGGAATCCAAGAATAAATCTGTGAGGGTTTGATCCAAAGTGAGCAATATCGTATTAATATGGATCGTGGACACTGGTACCACAGAGTCCCAACAGAAGGTAATAAGCTTCCGCACAACACATCGAATCCTTGTTTTACCTGTACATGTCCAATGCCTTAGTCATACGCCCTAGCTCATCTAGCTAGAGTGCCCGATCGTGAATGCGATTATAACAATGTATCACAACCTCAATCAAAAATGCGCTGAACCGAGTAGTCTTTGGAGTTATGCGACCAACTAAAGTATTACTCCCTCCCATCCAAACCAAAAGTAGCGTGGGAGGGAGCACAAGTTTTAAGAAAAATTGGTAAAAGAAAGGGTAGTATTGGAAATGTAGTAGGTCCACTTGTAATTAATTAAAAGAGGGCCACAAAAAAACAATGACATATGGGGTAAATAAGAAGCGTATAATAGGAGTAGTTGGTCAAATTTCTAACCCAAAAAGGAATGACTAGTTTGGTTTGGATAGACAAGATAAAGTAAGTGTTACATTTGATTTGAATGAGATGAATTATAATTTGGCAAAACCGAATAGTCATTGGCCAAGGGTATTAAGAATGAAATATTGCAGATTTTCAGTGGTATATGCGACATTGATATGTTCAAACCAAAACTAAATATGTCGAATGTTTGGGCTGGCATTACATTTTAAGCTACTATAATCATCGATGAAGCCACTATGGTTGTAGGTAATGGTCGAAGGACACTTTTATGGGATCATTAATGGGTCGACGAGGATTCCTATCCGATAACGCTATTGTTGTCATTCTAAACGCCATCCTATCCTATAGGCAACAATAAGCGATCCGTGGTGCGATGTGATTGGCGGGCTAGAAATGAGATCTTATGTGCTAAATTTCTTCATTCTTGCACAAGAGTTACTCAAAATAGCCGCCTATTCTCTCTTCCCATATCTCAATTTGGAGGATTCTTTATATCAGAACGGAATGTATTCTAGCAAAATTTCCATAAAAACCACCCTCGGTATCATTAAGGTCTCCGTTGTCCAACTTGACCCTGCTTTAGTTAAATGGGGTCTCATGGTCGACTTATGTGTAACGTGAATCGGGTTATAAAGAAGGATTTTTCGATTACCCATTTTGCACTCGACGCCTGTTTGAGGAAGAAACATCGGCAACCAGGCTTCGTGACTGTGAAATGTACATTAAGTACAATTAGTTTAACTCCATTAGAAGAGCTTCAATGTATGAATATAACTAACTTCTTATGAATATAACTAACTAGAGATAGAAAGTTAGTTAGTTAGTTGTTTTAGAGAGAGAAGTTGTTTTTGTATTTTTTGATCAAAAGTTAACTTTACAACACCCTGGTTCATATGCTTATATACTACTAATCTAGCATGATTCACATCTCCCCTCAAGCTGGAATCATCTGGAGTCCAAGCTTGAGTGAAAGAAACCGATGTTGTTGTCCTCCAAGGGGCTTAGTGAAGATGTCAGCCAGTTGCTGTTGCGTGTTGACATGTTGATTCAACCGAAAACCTTCATGCTGCTTGTCCCTCACATAGTGGCAATCCACATTTAAGTGTTTCGTCCTTTCGTGGAAAACTGGGTTGCTAGTTATATGTTGGGCAGCTCTGTAACAACCCGTAATTTGGAAGACGGAAAATTATATTTGAAAAATAATAAATTTAATTTATTTTAATTTATTAAGATTTATTTGAATTTATGATAATTTAATATAATTATTTTGAATTTATTCGGAATTAAAGAGAAGGTTTTACGGTTTAACCCCGAACGTCATTTAACTATTCCCGAGTCAACTTAAGTCCCGAAACAACCCCGAAACCCGACTCTAGCATGAGTCACACGCCCCATGTCACCTTTTTCCACTCACTTTAGATCTTTTAATTCTTTTGATTAAACTAATACGAATATCTAAGATATTTGTAGCTTTATCGATCCGTCAGTTTAAATTACGCAAATCGTTTAAAATCAGACCCGGTTTCTTCTCCTACCACACGGCTCCCTCTCCTCTCTTAGGACTAGATATTTTATTTCTTTTGATTACAATAACATAATATCTAATTAATATCTAGATATTTGATTAAACTATCATAAAACCTAATAATATCTAAACAATTACCATAATATAATTATAAAACCCGAGTCAATCCCGTAACAACAATTTCAAAACCCGACTCCATAATTCCTCTATATTTACACGGCTCACACTCCACTCTATTTCACTACTTATCTTTTCATTTTACAATAAATCAACTTAATACCTTTTTAATACTTTCTGTAATCGTTCTTGGTGTTCTTCATCGTCTTGTCGTTCTGAAGCAAAATCGTTCTAAAACCTTCTTACTTGTTCAAATCCGTCCTAAACCTTAAGTCTAGAGTCGCCTCTCGCCCGTATATAACGTACGTTTTATTTTAGATTCGACAAAATCGTTTTCAAAACTTTTTACAATTGTTTGTTTGAAATCAAGTTCATTCTAATAATGTTATTCTTGTCATCCTTATAGGGGAAGATTTGAAGACGAGTTTGGTGACTGTAGATTTTAGAAGAAGAAGTAGACGGTTTCTTAGTTCTTATTTGGGCTACTTGATTTTGTGCTAGCAATGGTAAACGACTACGAGTTACGCGACGAATTAATGTTACATATATTTTGTTTGTTTCTGTTATTGGTATTTACGATTTAAGTAGTAAACATGAGAAAGTGGTTATTATTATTTAGGGTGTATGAATTTTTAAAAGTAGTGTTCTTGACATATTTGGCGAATTGTTCATAATCATGAGTTTGTATGGATGATAGTTA
>JAIUZE010016868.1:0-32142 GCA_022085475.1 Heliosperma pusillum
TTTCGGGATTTGCGATGACTCGGGAATAGTTAAATGACGTTCGGTTAAAACCGTAAACGTTATTCTTTAAATTCCGAATAAATTCAAAATAATTATATTAAATTATGATAAATCTTAATAAATCTAAATAAAAATAAAACAAACATATTATTTTTTTAAATAAAATTTCGGTCTTCAAACTCATGAGGCGAGTCGGGAAAAAGTCAACGAAAGTCAAAGTCGACTTAAAAGTCGAGAAAAGTCAAAGATGACTTAAAAGTCAAGAAAAAGTTTATGACGACTTAAAAGTCAAGAAAAGTCGATGACGACTTTTAAAAAATCAAGGAAAGTCAAAGACGACTTAAAAGTCAAGAAAAGTCAAAGATGACTAAAAACGGTCTTTTCATGAAATCTCTCAGAAATTCCAAATACGAACGCGGAATTTCAAAATAAGACTTGGAACAAAAATTTCTATTTTAAAAAACTTAAGTTCTACTGAAAAGTGTTAGTAAATATTTTTACTAGAAAAATCGGGTACTTTTCGGGTTGTTACAATATGGATGCGTCAGTTCTTACAAGGACTAACCGTAGTTCCTAGTTCGAATGACCCAATCACCATCTATTGTGTTAATAGAGGTGCCATCTTCCAAGCTAAGGAGCCTAAGTCTAGCAACAAGTCTAGACATGTACTTCGGAAGGCTCACATGATCCGAGATTACGTGGAGCAAAAGGAGATAGTGATAGACAAGATTGCTTCGGATGACAACATCGCGGACCCTCTCACTAAACCGTTAAAATATGATAAGCATGAAGGGCACATTATTTCCATGGGAATTAAACGTGTTCTTGAGTTGTAGTAGCTGTTTATATGGATTAGATGAATGTCTCTTTTTCATATACTATTCATAATATCATCGTATTGTTTCATATTTTGTTTTTCATGTGGATTGTACGACAACATTGAACGCCACAAAGTTAACTGAATTACATTATATTTGTTTTGGTCCGTAATCGCCACATGAGCTGATAACTCTCACAATTATATTGTGAAGTTTATTGATGGTGGGTTCAACGAGCCATAAGTCAAACGGTTGACTGATCGATCACAGATACGAGTTATAAAGATATTTCGTAGGACATCGTGACAACGTTATGGAGTCCCAAATGTGTAAAAACATTTAGTGCCAGGTCGTGGATTGGACGTCCATAGTGTTCCTAGAGTCGATTCTTTTGACTATCGACTGTCTCTTGAGATTAAGGAGGCTAAGCAGATTTTTACTGGGTCATTTCATACTGTGCTTGTATCTGCAGGATTTGAGTTGAAGAAAATATCCAACCTTTATCAGCTTATGTTATTTCTCAGGGCCACTCGAGGAGTTGTAACTGAAATGCATGGCCATGCTCGAATAATGATTCGTTTATCAGTTAAGTTACTCTCTAGTCGGAAAAACCACTCTTGATATTGATCACTTGTAAAATACGACCTTTGTGAATACGGACTTTGCAAATTGTTTTACATTGAGTGGGAGAAATTTTGGATATGAGAATCGGTTATCGCACATACACTTATGAGGACAAGTGGGAGATTGTTGGAGCTAGTGTCTCCACAGTTAGTGTTGATAACGTGTATAAATTCTTACAGGTTCAAATGGTATTACCTAGTATCTTATCAGTTGAATTAACGTTTGATCGATAAGGTTGGCTGTGAAGAAGTGGACGTTATGTCATTTAATGGCGGTGATCAAACTGGTCCTAAAAGTCACACCTAAAGGATGTGTTGAGAGATATGATAGATGAATAATATAATCATATTGATGCCTTAATATGCCTAAAAAGTTAGTCGATGTATATGACTAAAAGGTTAGTCAATGTAATGATGATACGATTATTTAATACGATTAAATAATACTAGCTGAGACGAATTAAATGTTAATTCGTAATTGAATATAAACTGTTATATCTAATTAATGTATATAATATAATTATTTAATACGATTAAAAAATGTAAGCTTAAACGAATTAAATGTTAATTCGTAATTAAATACAAACTGTTATATTTAATTAGCAAATTATAAATATACGATATTTATAGTTGACGTGTATATTATACGATATTGTCATAATAAATGATGTCAGACCAGTATTAATAAATCAACTACAAAATGTTGTATGGACTTATTAATATGTGACAACATAAATGCCAATAATAATACATACACATATTATACATTAAATAAATAAAAGAGGGAAGACTCCTATCTTAACTCTAATTACCAAAAACAAGTAGAAGAAAAAGAGGGAGACTCCTCCCTCTACTACACTTGTGTTGGACGGCCAAATAGATGATAGGAGGAGAGTTTTATATAAACTCTTCTTCTCTACTTTCTGATTATCACAATTACTTTCACAAAATTAGCAGTAATTTTGGTGTTCATTCTAGCACAAGCAAAGGCCTTTCTCAGAACATCTTGGGTGCAACGATTAGGAGAATATCGATCTCGATATTTGTTCTTAGGTCATATTGCTAGGACCAAAGGTTGATTCTAATCTTTATGCTTTTCGTTTATGACTCGTATTTCATATATTATAATTTCGTTATAATACTTAAATTTCATGTTGAAATATACCGATATTTTCCACAGTGTCTTATGCGGGGTGGCTATCCGATTTTTTCAAGGCCGTAAACTTGATTGCTGCGGGGAGTACTAGAGACAAAACGTTAAGTGATGAGATGGGAGACGGGTTGCTTTCTAAGATGTTTGTTGACATTATTAATGGGAAATTGGCGCCGCGTCGTGGTCCTTCCACGGGTTTGCCTTCATCTAGTGGTGGTGTGGATCTGGGGTCGATTCATGTCAAGCTTGATAGTATTCTTTCTGAGGTGAGGACTCTGTCCTCTGAGGTTGGGAAGCTGCGTGAAGAAATGGGGGAGCTTAAAACCTTGAATGATGATCAGATGGAGCGAATTCAGGAAATGCGCCGTGCCACAGTTGGTGACAGTGTTGCATAACCTTTCTGCCTATGCCACAGCCTATCCCTTCCTTTTCTTTTGTTTTATTTTAAAATGAAAAACTCTTATGTTATGTGTGTTGTTGTGTTTATTGGACCTTGGATTGTATGCGTTAAAACAATGACCTTAACTATGTGACTCGATTTTCCTCCTTCGATGATGTCAAGAGGGGGAAGTAACTTGAATGTGTAAAAGTTCTTGATTAACTCTTCGGCTAATGTTCATCGTATATTATGTTTGCTTAGCGACTATCTGTTCTACCTAGACTATTGCAGGTATCACCCCTCAAACCTTGATCATGTTTCATCTTGTCTTAAATCGAGACTGACCAATAATGGGATAAGGGGGAACTTTGAACATTATTAAACTTGCCATCATCAAAGGGGGAATTTGTTAGAACTACTTGGTTGATGATGCAAAGTTTAAATGCATTTTAATGTTTGCTTCTTAGTTATATTTGATAGCTATTGATGATCCCAAGATCTCCTCAAGATGATTCAATGTTTATCAAGATGAAGAAGCCATTGCCCTAGTCAAATGTTGTAAATGAGGTAATAAAACATTCTTAGCCTTGTCACAAACACTGCAAAACCGTGTCACAGTGCTAGTCACTGTGACACCATGGTTTCTGATACGGTTCAAGGAGAAAACTTTCAAGAATTATAAACAAGTGTTTTGACTAAATGATTTTTCTGATTTCAACAAAGAGCACTTTACAAATGAGAAAAAGAGACATGAGTCCACTAGCCAACATGAATTGTAACAAACCCATTTCAAAGTCTTTATTTCTTTAAATAGGTTTTTCACTTTTACAAAAATGGCAAAAATTACGTTTCCCATAAAAGTATTTCATACTCAGAATTTTGGTGCCTTGAGGTTTGCATTTCTGTCCCAAGTATCTTCTAAAGAGATTTTTATATGATACATCATATTACCTCTTGGGCACAAGAGTTAAGTGTTGCCTTTCCACTCTAAACCTATACACTTACTCTTCTATAAATAGCACCAACATGTCTCATTGAATGCTAAGACTTTTAAGAGCATTTAATTGATAACCTTGCAAATCATTTATGCATTCAAAGAGCTTTGTCCTTTTAATATTTGCAAAGCGTTTTTAAGCAAAAGTCTTCACTTGTTTTCCAAGCCGTAACACTCCTGTATCAGTTCGCTGTACTGTGACATACTAAGTCTGTTCCATGATCTCGTGTTTAGGTCTGAATTGTAATCTCCACGTTCATCAAAGTGAACAATTGAGATTAAAGGCTTTGTAAACCTATGAGATAGAACAATCACTTCTTTACATTTAAGTTACTTAGTTGAGTACAACCGGGGTTGGTTGGAAGGTTATTTTCATTGTAAGGGGTTTAGTACGTTTGAGTAAATTTCTAAACAAGCAATAAAATAACATTGGACGTAGGCTTCGGAGTAGAAGCTGAACCAATTGAAAAGCATCGTCTTGTTTGTTTTTTTACCTTGTCATTTACTTCTCCTCTTCATTTTATAGCTTATTCCACTTCACTGTCCATGTTACAGTTCATGATACTCTGACATAGATCTACCTGTATGATCTTGTGAGCTTAGTCTTAATTAAATTTCTCAAGATTACTCCATTGAAGACGTCCTATTAAGTTATCATTTAATCAAGTTGAAGGAAAATTTAAAAAGGCCACCTAATTCACCCCCTCCCCCTCTTAGGTGTTAATCGTTCTTAACTCTTCAACTAAATAAAAAACCCGTCTCATTAGATTAGATTATCGTAGTTTAATTTCTTTCTTTAAATCTTCCTCAAATCTTGTAATAGTTTACTTCACTCGGATTTTGTATGAAGACTACGATCGAAAGATCGGATTTTTATTCAAGTTCTTATCTTTTCCGTCTCATCTTTGTTAATCGGTAAAGATTCAATCTTTCTTTTTATTTTCATTTATTTTCATTTCTACTACATTGTTTTACTAGATCTACTTATTAGTAATGTTTAGTATATTTATTATTGCGTTAATCATTATGTTTGTCTTAATTATGTTTGAGTAGATAATTGTTGGGGTCAAAGGGAAGCTTTTGTGATTAAATGTGGTTTGAGTATGGTGTTGAGACCATGAGATTAATATGGGTAGTTTGTGTTCATTTTCATGGAGACCACACGTTTGTCAAAATGTCTTGATTGAAAGGTAAAGTCTTTCACTTGTTTTGTGACTTATCCTTATAGCGAAAGCTTGGATGAGTCAATTTTGGGTCGTGTGTTTACGCGAAAGCATAAGCATGACTCAGGAATGCATGTAGACCGACCCCGTCCTCTCCTTCAGTCGAGATCTGATAGGCTATGTCGCACACCTAATCAAAGATAAATTTCCCTAAACACAAATTAATGTAGTACGAGGGGTCGAACACAAGGAGACGAGAATTGCGCTATGGAATGCTATGTATAGACTACTATCAAGGTCGGTTTAATGGTTGGTTTGATTTTAATGTTTAGCTAAAAATGATGTAAATTAAATAATATTAAAAGAGTCTAGGGAGTCGGGTCACTCATGCAAATACACAATTGCTCATGTTAAACATAGGAATTCTTAATATTGTTTATTGTTTAGGCTAAAGACACTCATGTCTCGATATTAGTGTCAACCTTAGGTCGGGTCCTAGAGAACTTTCGTTGTGACTAGGTCGCTCTACTACACATGCTTAGTCTAATCTGATTCCGTGCCTCTTGACTTATAGAAAGATTTAACAAATTTAATCAATGTAATTGACCAAATAACAAAGATTAACAAAACAATAGAAGCATGTGATAGAAACAATTTAGCAATATTAATTCATCCTTATTTTAACATTTACAACTTACTAATTGTGCATGACTTCCTTAATCCCTAGACAAATGAAACTACTCACCCATGTTGATAATTAAACTAATAGTATTTGATATAATAAGCATGGTGAATATAAATAAAATTATAAAAGAAAACAACTTGTTAATAGAATGTGTTACACTAAGTGTTGGAATGAAGTTACTACGGGCAATTCTAATGTAAATAACAATGAAATCTTGATTAACTAGTGATACAATTAACTAAATGACTTGTAAGGTAAATGACGAAAGTAAATAGTATCATAAACTAGAACTAGAATTACCGCAATCGAGAAGTATAACTCGGAAACGAAAAACAAATAACCCACATAGCTTGAATGGAAAGATTGAGTTACAACTTGAAATGTAACCAACAATTGTTTGTGAACTAAAGAAAGCTTAATAGGACAATAATTCCTAAACTCGAAACTTGTGCTAAATTATGAAGAAAATTCTATGGGAAATGTATAAAAGTATGTAAGAAGATGTGTGAAAAAGATGCCCTTAAGTGTCGAAGTCCCTCTCCTTTATATATGGAGAGGACTTGAAACGTATGCAACTTCCAGCACCCCAACCCCGATCGGGGAATGGGAACCCCGATCGGGGTTTCACTAATCCGGGAACATTTGCTTAATGACTCAATTAAATGCTTGAGGAATCCTATGATACGCCTTTAAGCTCCTTAATTCTCCGGTTAATTGCATAGTTTGGCATCCCATGATCATCCAAAGAGCATCCATAAGTTGAGTTGTGGACTCCTTAAGTTTGGCTTCATTGTGGTTTCTCATTTGTCCACCAAACCATTTCAGAAATCTTCATGCTTGGGCTTTTCATTTCTCATAGTATCCTTCCATGGTCCATTATCTTGCTTCCATTTTAGCTTAGTGAACTTTGATGCTTGCTAATGTGCTTGGAAAAAGCCTCTAAATGCTTAGATTCCTACAAAATGTAACAAACACAAACAATACACCTCAAACACGCAATTAGCTCACAAATATACTAAATAAAGTATAATAATAATGTAAAATTGAGCAAAATTGGGGAGTAAAATCATATAAAAAATTGACATATCAAACACCCCCAAGCTAAACCCATGCTTGTCCTCAAGCAAGGTCATAAGACCAACACAAGAGAGAAAGGCAACCAAATCCCCACAATTGCAATATCCAATTTTAAACTATCATGCATAATGACTCAAATCCCGAAACAACATGGGCATAAGGATAATGCAATAAACATGGACGAGATTGACATGGAGGCGTAGCATGAAAGACTTCAAATGAACTTTTCGGCTCTTGCATGATGTTTTGACTTATGGACTCTCACGATTCACTCAAACTCATTTAAATGTGAAATGATTTTTATGAGTAGCACTCACCTATCCTCGACTCATGAGAATGTGCCCGCAATCTAATATGGTAAGAATTTCAAAACTACAAGCCAAAAACATTCAAATGCAAGCATGAAAATGAAGCCATAGGTAAGAAGAAGGCTAATAAGAAATGGGTAAGAAAGTTGAACAAATGATTTATGGTATGTGGAGCTAAGTTAAGTTAGCAACAACCATATGTAAGGATGCTGAATTCCAAAACTATCCCAAAATTTTCAATGCAATTCTCAAGAAAACTCTCCAAAATATATAAATAAGACATGAGAGCTTCTTATATCATCATCGTCTTCTTTTATCAACATACAAGACATGCTTCTCTCTCTTTTTTTCTTTTTTTATTTTCATTTCATGCATTTTTTTTCTCTTTTTTCCTTTTTCTTTTCAAATCTTTTTTTTTTCATTTCCATCATTTTTTCATCTTTTTTTCTTTCTTTTTCATCTCAAAGCATTAAGACCAAGCTCACAATGATACTTAAAAATAGAACAAATCCTAAATGAGCACCAAAACACAATTAATCAAAGCTACTAGCTCAATAAGGTAGGCAATAATTGTATGTAGCTAAGGATAGATTTTTGTGAACGGGTTCAAAAAGGCAAATTTAATCATGTGAATGGCTCCAAAATGCTAACAAATGAATGCATGCTTATAAAGAAATGAAATCAAAACCATACTTGTGTGTTTTTGATGTAGCACAAATCATAAGGAGACCTACACTCACCCAAGAGAGACCGGATATGGATGCATCGGTCTAAGGAGACTCTACCTTACCAATTTGTGGCTTGCCAAAAGTCAAAAATCAAGCTTATTAGGTTCAATTTCCATAATCTTCCATCTACTATGTCAAGACATCTTCATGAATGCAGTTATCCCGTCATATAATATAGAATCATTAGCTATTAAGCTAAAATTGGGACATACAAAGGGGCACAACTATGTAAACCATGACCAAAGTAGGCAAGCAAAGCATGTGAAGCACAAATTTAGCACAAAATTTTCAAAGTTTCAGAATTTTCCTAACTAAATGCAACTACTAATGACAGGGTTGTCGCATACCCTAATCAAAGATAAATAACCCTTGGCTAGGCTAACAACAAATAAATGCAGTTAGGGAAGTAAGGGGTCGATCTCGGGGAGACGGGAGATACTTGTGAAAAGATATGATTAGAATTTTAACTTGTACGATTGTCACAATGGTTATTACTAAACTAAAAACTAAAACAATAATTAAAAATGATAATAACTCAATATAGAAAAGGATATAGGGATCGGGATTCACACATGTAGATTAATATATTGATGAAATTGGATTTAGATTATGCAAATAACTCATTGTGAGTTCGTAAGAATGACGTGTTCATTACAATCATAGATCAGATGGTCTAGCAGGCTTTTAGGCAATTTACTAGGTCTTAATCCACCATGTCATGCTTTGTCTATTCAATTCACGTATCTCTACCTTGGAAAAGAATTCCATTCTAGTCAATGATTTTGATCAGAAATCGTCAACTATCGTTATAGTCCAAACATGCATAGACACAATGTTTTAAAAGCATAATTTCTTTTATCCAATTATCACTTTTTAATCAACCTAACATAGCTACCCTACACCCTAGAAAAACGACTACTTATGCATGATTAACAATGAAAGGGCAACTAAGATTATAAAACTAAGAATGATAAACATGATGAAGGAAATACTGAAAGCAAATGAAACTATAATGTAAACACGAGAATAAGGATTACCGGAAAGGATGAGCAAAGATTGAAATGGAATAAGAACTTGAATAGGAAAAGCAAACCCGGAAACTTGAGTTCTAATTACAAGTAGAACCATACAATTTAAGAAAACTTAGAACTAAACTAAACTAGAGAAAACTAAAACTAAACTAATCTAAGCAAGATGAGAGAAAGAATAAAAACTAAACTAAAGAGAGAAGTGTTTTTGTACATGTTAGTTGTGTGTGAGATAGGCTATTTAATTATAGGGTTGAGAGGCTGCCCAAATGCGTCCGGATTTATGCCCATTAAACAAGCCATTAAGCCTTGCATTAAAGAGAGGTAGATGAAGAGAAGATGCGTAGAACCTAATAAACCCGATCGGATTTTTGGATCCCCGATCGGGGATGTTGTCTGTTCAGAACTTTGACTTTCGTTTGATCTTCTCTTGGTACGTGACTTGATCTACCTTGACTCCATTAACTTTAGATTCGAACGAGGACGTAACTAACACCTCTTGGGCCTCATTTCCTCCCCTATTTGAGCTTGATCATGTCCCCAAGGGTTAAAGGTCTGAGCATGAGGTTTGAGACGACTTTCGTCGACGAATAGCAAAACCGTCGCAACTTGTGCATGACTTGAAACTTGTTCCCTTTGACTCGGAACCTCTAGATCTTTATAGCATGCCATCTTAACCTCACGTAATCGTCCTTCTTAGCTTCTCCTTACTCATATTTCCTTCAAATTACGGGATTTGAAGTAGAAACGACTCAATTTCTACAAATGACATTAAAGCACGAGAAATACTGCAAAGGAGAGATTAGCTCATAAAACCACTTCTTAAAGTGGATAAACCATATCAAATCGAGCCAAAATGAGGGGAAAAAATCATACAAATATTCACTTATCAAACTCCCCCAAGCTAAACCCTTGCTTGTCCTCAAGCAAGCATACAATAACAAACATGACAAGGACAAGGGCGACGAGCAACAATCAATCCAACCAAATGCAAATCCCATCAAGTAGCTTATAGAGCACAATGAAACACATCCCGAAACAACGTGGGCATAGGAAAAATGCAAAACATGGTTGAGATTTACATAACGGCGCAGCATAAGGAACATCAAATAGACTTTTCGGCTCTTGCATGATCTTTTGACAATGGACTCTCACGGTGCCCTCAACACTCAAATTTTTATATAAATCAAGGAAATATTATTTTATATTTGAGTGGCACTCTCCTATCTACGACTCATGAGAATGCGCCCGCAATCTAATATGGTAAACATTCCAAAACTACAAGTCAAAACAATCATGAAAACCATAGAAAGAAGTCAAAAGCAAGAAGAAGGCTATGGGAGATGGGTAACAAAGTGGACAAATGAATTATGGTAATGTGGAGCTAAGGTCAAGCTAGCAACATACCAATTATGCAAGGATGCTCAATCAAAACTTGGAACCATTCCCAAGAAAATAAAACTAAGCCAAAAATAGCAAATTAGCTTATACTCATGGCAACACAAAAGTGAATTTCCCAACTTTTTGAATTTCGGATCATAGAAATAACACTCACAACTTCTTCTTCTTTTCATAAACCATTTTTTTTCTTTTCAATACATGCTTCTTTCTTTCTTTTCATTCTTTCATATTCAACATCATTTTTTTTTCTTTTCTTTTCCTTTTCATTTTTTTCATTCTTTTTTTTTTCTTTGAACTTTCTTTTTTTTTTCTTTTTCTTCGGCACGGTAATCAGTAATTCCGTCAAATCAAGATTACTTTGACATAACTTGAACAATATCCCAAATGAGCACCCAAACACAAACGGTATAGCTACTAACTTAACAAGGTAGGCAATAATTTTACATGTAGCTAATGAAATGTGAAACAATGTGAAAAGGGGCTAAATTTAGGCAATGGATTCAAAGTGAATGACTTCAAATGTTTTTTTAAATCATGAATGTAATGCTCACTAGAAATGGAATGAAAACCATACTTGTGCATTTTTGATGTGATGCAAATCATAAGGAGAAACTACACACACCTAATTGGGATCGGGTATAGATGTACCAATCACTGGAGGTTCTGCCTTACCGTATATGTAGTTTGCCAAAGTCAAGATCAAGCCTAATAAGTCTAAAATCAATCCCTCACCCACTGTGTACAAGACATCCCCATGTATGCAAAATCCCGTCAAAAGCGCGAAACATTGGCTAAAAAGCTACAATAAGGGAAATGCATTGAGGAATGACATTATGCATAACACAATTGGGTAGAAACAACACACAACTTTTATTAAAAAAATTTAATTTTTTAATTTTTTTGGATTTTTCAAAATTTTCAAATTCAATAAACAGCTAGACTAAATAAACAACGACACAAACTAAATCCCTCCCCCAAGCTAGAATAACACATTGTCCTCAATGTGCGAAACGGGTTTAAGCGCAGAAAACAGAAAGAAGGACAACATAACCAACAAAGGAATGGGGAACGACTCAACAAAATGGTAAAGAAAGAAAAGAAAACATACAACCGTGCAGCAGCTCCCCCAAGCTAGCTTGAAAACGGGGGCAAAGTACAACCCAAGCACTAAAGTACCTGTGATGAACAAGCTACTACAATACTAGATAAAATTATTGTCTTATTGTCAAAGCTATTAGAACCAAAACCAAATGAACTATTTAAAAATTAACATTATTAAATTGTCCAACAAAAATAATTTATTTCATAACAAAAATATAATAAAACATTGGTTGCCTCCCGCAAAGCTTTATTTAAATGTCTTGCTAGACTCTTTATTAATGAAAATCATTCTTTATGCCTTAAAAAAGCATGTCAATGCCCTTAGAAGTCGATCATATACCTGCGCATGAGCTATACAAAAACATATGTAAGCAATTGACAAGATATAGGCATGGAATATTGAAGGTAAGAATTGATATATCTTATCATTGTGCGCATGACAAACTTCATAGATGACCACTGAACTGCTCCACTCGTCAGTGAGAGATGGAGTGAAATGTTTAAGATCATGGAACAAACAATTAGTTCCCAAAATATCGTTAGTGGACTCTAATTAGGGGTAGGGTGAATCAAAGGATTGGGAATCAAAAATGGGTGGTTGATCCCACTTAATTTCAAGGCTGCGTTCACAAAACCTAGTGTCACTTTCAAATAAATCTGGAATATCCTTAGCGAAGGGGTTTTCAAAGAAATCTGATGACTCGATCGACCACTCTCCATTGGAGTCACAAATGGGCTTAACAACATCCTTGTCTAAAGTCTCGACTACCATATGGTCAATATCAATAATGGGGGTCTCAAAATTGTCAAATGGAACGACACTAGAGTGACTTTCAATAGAAAAGGTTGGACCATCATCATCGTCATCTATTAAATCATATGATTGGGGAGAATTAGACTCACATGAGGGGGCTGAAAAAGCATAGGAGAAAATAGACTCACATGGGGGTGAAAAAGCATAAGGAAAATTGATTGGCTTACATTTTGTAAACGTGGGTTCTTCCTTTTGCCCTTTGAGTATTTGAAGTTGAGCCCTGATTTCATTGATTTGCTCTTGGATTCTCAACCGCCGGTGCGTTTCATCCTGAGATTGGGATGCCATAAAGTCCAAGAAAATTCAAAGTTCCTTTCCTCTCTTCTGATAAAAACTTCCAGCACTCAATTGCATAGCCAGGCTACGGCACTTAATGAGCATTCCATGAATCACGACATCTCTCATATAGGTCTCATCAAGGGTATACCCAAGAGAGATAATATGGTTTGAATAGCTATAAAATCGGTCGAGGTATTCATGGAAAGGCTCATTCTCGCATTGTGGTGGTTGAAAATAGATAGTCATTGAGAGAAAATAAAGTAATCCCTTTGAAATAAAATATTCCTATTACCTGAAAACAGTCACTACACTACAAGGAAAAGATGAGAAAAATCGCAAGGAACAAGTGTTCCTCGACACAAAAGAAAAGAAGAAAAAAACGAAAAAGACAAGGTAAAACTCTACTAATCACAAATAAACAAAACCGTGCTCCCCGGCAACGGCGCCAAAATTTGATCGGGTTTGTCGCGTACCCTAATCAAAGATAAATAACCCAGACTAGGCTAACAACAAATTAATGTAATTAGGGAAGTAAGGGGTCGATCTCGGGGAGACGGGAGATACGTGTGAATAGTTGTGGTTAGAACTCTACCTTGGACGATTGGCAAATGTTTGTCACTAATTACTAAATAATAACAATGCAATAAAGAAAAGAATCTAGGGAAGTAGGTTCACACATGTAGATTAACATATTGATGAAATTGGATTTAGTATATGCAAATAATTCATTGTGAGTTCGTAAGAATGATGTGTTCATTACAATCATAGATCAGATGGTCTAGCAGGCTTTTTATGCGATTTACTAGGTCTTAATCTACCATGTCATGCTTTGTCTATTCAATTCTCGTATGTCTACCTTGGAAAATAATTCCATACTAGTCAAATTATTTTGGCCAAAAATCGATAACTATCGTTTCAATCCAAACATGCATAGACACAACGCTTTAAAGGCACAATTTCTTTTATCCAATTATCATCTTTTAATTAATCTAACATGGCTATCTTACACCCTAGAAGGGTGACTACTTATGCATGACTAACAATGAAAAGGAAACTAAGATTATAAAACAAAGAATGATAAACATGATAAAGGAAATACTAAAAGAAAATGAAACTATAATGTAAAGACGAGAATAAAGATTACCGAAGAAGGATGAGCAAAGATTGGAATGGAATAAGAACTTGAATAGGAAATACAAACCCGAAAACTTGAGTTCCAATTACTAGTAGAACCATACAAACTTAGAACTAAACTAAACTAAACTAGAGAAAACTAACAAAAACTAAGAAAGATGAGAGAAAGGAGAGAAACTAAACTAAAGAGAGAAGAGAAGTGTTTTTGTGTACATCTTAGTTGTGTGGAGGCTAGGCTATTTATAGGGTTGAGAGGCTGCCAAAATGCATCCGGGTTCATGCCCATTAAACAAGCCATTAAGCCTTGCATTTAAATAGAGGGTGATGACGTGAAGATGCATACGTCAGCAAACTTCCCCGATCGGGGAAGTGGTAATCCGATCGGGGATGTTGCACTCTTGGTCAATTGACTAACGTTTGATCTTCCCTTGGTACGAGACTTGATCTACCTTGACTCCATTGACTTTAGATTCAAACGGGGACGTAACTAACACCTCTTGGGCCTCTTTTCCTCCCCTATTTGGGCCTGATCATGTCCCCAAGGGTTAAGGGTCGGAGCATGAAGTTTGAGACGACTTTCGTCGACGAATAGCAAAACTGTCGCAACTTGTGCATACGAGCTCGGAATGACTTGAAACTTGTTCCCTTTGACTCGGAAGCTCTAGATCTTTATAGCATGTCATCTTAACCTCACGTAATCGTCCTTCTTAGCTTCTCCTTGCTCATATTTCCTTCAAATGACGGGTTTTGAGGTAGAAACGACTCAATTCCTACAAATGACATTAAAGCACGAGAAATACTGCAAAGGAGAGATTAGCTCATAAAATCACTTCTTAAAGTGGATAAACCATATCAAATCGAGCTAAAATGAGGGGATAAAATCATACAAATATTCACTTATCAAACTCCCCCAACTAAACCCTTGCTTGTCCTCAAGCAAGCATACAATAACAAACATGACAAGGACAAGGGCGACGAGCAACAATCTATCCAACCAAATGCAGATCCCATCTTGTAGCTTATGAAACACATCCCGAAACAACGTGGGCATAGGGAAAATGCAAAACATGGTTGAGATTTACATAACGGCGCAGCATAAGGAACATCAAATAAACTTTTCGGCTCTTGCATGATCTTTTGACAATGGACTCTCACGGTGCACTCAACACTCAAAATTTTTATATAAATCAAGGAAATATTATTTTATATTTGAGTGGCACTCTCCTATCTACGACTTATGAGAATGCGCCCGCAATCTAATATGGTAAACAATTCAAAACACAAGCCAAAGATCACAATGCACATAGAAAAGAAGCCGAAAAATAAGAAGAAGGCTTTGGGAAATGGGCGAAAGGTGGACAAATAGTCATGGTCATGTGAAGGTTAGAATGAGCTAGCAACTGACCAATGATAAATGAATACTCAATCCAAACTTTCGGTTAATTCCCAAAAGACAAATAACGAAGCCAGAAGCAACAATTTGGCTTATTACACTCGAAACACAAGGGTAAACTCCTTCTATTGATTTGACATTTTGAGGAGATACTCACAACTTCTTCTCTTATTATTTTTTTCTTTTCTTTTTCAATTTTTCGATTTTTTTATTTTTTCTATTTCTTTCTTTTCTTTTCTTTTCTTTTGGACATCACTTCTTGAATATTTTTCGTTCTCCAAATTCACTTTGTCATTAAGGAACAAAATCTTCTCAAAAGAGCACCCATACACCATAGTCTAGCTACTAGCTCAAAAGGTAGGCAGTTTTTGTATGTAGCTATTATTTTGTGAAACATTTGTATGAAGGGGCTTATTTTGAGGGATAATTCAAAGTGAAAAAGGCTTCAAATCTTAGTGAATCATGAATGCAATGCTTATAGAAATGAAATGAGAACCATACTTATGCGTTTTTGATGTGACGTAAATCATAAGGAGAAACTACACACACCTAATTGGGATCAGGTATAGATGTACCGATCACTGGAGGCTCTACCTTACCGTATATGTAGTTTGCCAAAGTCAAGATCAAGCCTAATAAGTCTAAAATCAATCCCTCACCCACTGTGTACAAGACATCCCCATGTATGCAAAATCCCGTCAAAAGCGTGAAACATTGGCTAAAAAGCTACAATAAGGGAAATGCATTGAGGAATGACATTATGCACAACACAATTGGGTGGACAAAACACACAACTTTTATTAAATTTTTTTTTAATTTTTTTGATTTTTTTGGATTTTTCAAAATTTTCAAATTCAATAAACAACTAGACTAAATAAACAACGACACAAACTAAATCCCTCTCCCAAGCTAGAATAACACATTGTCCTCAATGTGCGAACGGGTTTAAGCGCAGAAAACACAAAGAAGGACAACATAACCAACAAAGGAATGGGGGACGACTCAACAAAATGGTAAAGAAAGAAAAGAAAACATACAACCGTGCAGCAACTCCCCCAAGCTAGCTTGAAAACGGGGGCAAAGTACAACCCAAGCACCAAAGTACCTGTGATGAACAAGCTACTACAATACTCGATAAAATTATTGTCTTATTGTTAAAGCTATTACAACCAAAACCAAATGAATTATTTAAAAATTAACCTTATTAAATTGTCCAACAAAAATAATTTATTTCATAACAAAAATATAATAAAACACGGGTTGCCTCCCGCGAAGCTTTATTTAAATGTCTTGCTAGACTCTTTATTAATGAAAATCATTCTTTGTGCCTTAAAAAGCATGTCAATGCCCTTAGAAATCGATCATATACCTGCGCATAAGCTATACAAAAACATATGTAAGCAATTGACAAGATATAGGCATGAAATATTGAAGGTAAGAATTGATATATCTTATCATTGTGCGCATGACAAACTTCATAGATGACCACTGAACTGCTCCACTCGTCAGCGAGAGATGGAGTAAAATGTTTAAGATCATGGAACAAACAATTAGTTCCCAAAATATCATTAGTGGACTCTAATTGGGGGTAGGGTGAATCAAAGGATTGGGAATCAACAATGGGTGGTTGATCCCACTTAATTTCAAGGCTAGGTTCACAAAACCCAGTATCATTTTCAAATAAATCTGGAATATCTTTAGCGAAGGGATTTTCAAAGAAATCTGATGACTCGATCGACAACTCTCCATTGGAGTCACAAATGGGCTTAACAACATCCTTGTCTAAAGTCTCGACTACCATATGGTCAATAGCAATAATGGGGGTCTCAAAATTGTCAAATGGAACGACACTAGAGTGACTTTCAATAGAAAAGGTTGGACCATCATCATCGTCATCTATTAATTCATATGATTGGGGAGAATTAGACTCACATGAGGGGGCTGAAAAAGTATAGGAGAAAATAGACTCACATGGGGGTGAAAAAGCATAAGGAAAATTGATTGGCTTACATTTTGTAAACGTGGGTTCTTCCCCTGATTTCATCGATTTGCTCTTGGATTCTCAACCGCCGGTGCGTTTCATCCAGAGATTGGGATGCCATAAAGTCCAAGAAGATCCAAAGTTCCTTTCCTCTCTTCTGATAAAAACTTCCAGCACTCAATTGCATAGCCAGGCTATGACACTTAATGAGCATTCCATGAAGCACGACATCTCTCATATAAGTCTCATCAAGGGTATACCCAAGAGAGATAATATGTCTACAATAGCTATAAAATCGGTCGAGGTATTCATGGAAAGGCTCATTCTCGCATTGTGGTGGTTGGAAATAGATAGTCATTGAGAGAAAATAAAGCAATCCCTTTGAAAGAAAATATTCCTATTACCTGAAAAGAGTCACTATACTACAAGGAAAAGGTGAGAAAAATCGCAAGGAACAAGTGTTCCTCGAGACAAAAGAAAAGAAAAAAGAAAAAGACAAGGTAAAACTCTACTAATCACAAATAAACAAAACCTTGCTCCCCGGCAACGGCGCCAAAATTTGACAGGGTTGTCGCGTACCCTAATCAAAGATAAATAACCCAGACTAGGCTAACAACAAATTAATGTAATTAGGGAAGTAAGGGGTCGATCTCGGGGAGACGGGAGTTACTTGTGAATAGTTGTGGTTAGAACTCTACCTTGGACGATTGGCAAATGTTTGTCACTAATTACTAAATAAAAACAATGCAATAAAGAAAAGAATTTAGGGAAGTAGGTTCACGCATGTAGATTAACATATTGATGAAGTTGGATTTAGGATATGCAAATAATTCATTGTGAGTTCGTAAGAATGATGTGTTCATTACAATCATAGATCAGATGGTCTAGCAGGCTTTTTATGCGATTTACTAGGTCTTAATCTACCATGTCATGCTTTGTCTATTCAATTCTTGTATGTCTACCTTGGAAAAGAATTCCATACTAGTCAAATGATTTTGGCCAAAAATCGATAACTATCGTTTCAATCGAAACATGCATAGACACAACGCTTTAAAGGCACAATTTCTTTTATCCAATTATCATCTTTTAATTAATCTAACATGGCTATCCTACACCCTAGAAGGGTGACTACTTATGCATGACTAACAATGAAAAGGAAACTAAGATTATAAAACTAAAAATGATAAACATGATAAAGGAAATACTAAAAGAAAATGAAACTATAATGTAAAAACGAGAATAAAGATTACCGAAGAAGGATGAGCAAAGATTGGAATGGAATAAGAACTTGAATAGCAAATACAAACCCGAAAACTTGAGTTCCAATTACAAGTAGAGCCATACAAACTTAGAACTAAACTAAACTAAACTAGAGAAAGCTAACTAAAACTATGAAAGATGAGAGAAAGGAGAGAAACTAAACTAAAGAGAGAAGAGAAGTGTTTTTGTGTACATCTTAGTTGTGTGGAGGCTAGGCTATTTATAGGATTGAGAGGCTGCCAAAATGCGTCCGGATTCATGCCCATTAAACAAGCCATTAAGCCTTGCATTTAAAGAGAGGGTGATGACGTGAAGATGCATACGTCAGCAAACTTCCCCGATCGGGGAAGTGGTAATCCGATCGGGGATGTTGCACTCTTGGTCAATTGACTAACGTTTGATCTTCCCTTGGTACGAGACTTGATCTACCTTGACTCCATTGACTTTAGATTCAAACGGGGACGTAACTAACACCTCTTGGGCCTCTTTTCCTCCCCTATTTGGGCCTGATCATGTCCCCAAGGGTTAAGGGTCGGAGCATGAAGTTTGAGATGACTTTCGTCGACTAATAGCAAAACCGTCGCAACTTGTGCATACGAGCTCGGAATGACTTGAAACTTGTTCCCTTTGACTCGGAAGCTCTAGATATTTTTAGAATGCCATCTTAACCTCACGTAATCGTCCTTCTTAGCTTCTCCTTGCTCATATTTCCTTCAAATGACGGGTTTTGAGGTAGAAACGACTCAATTCCTACAAATGACATTAAAGCACGAGAAATACTGCAAAGGAGAGATTAGCTCATAAAATCACTTCTTAAAGTGGATAAACCATATCAAATCGAGCTAAAATGAGGGGATAAAATCATACAAATATTCACTTATCACTGACTCCCCTGGTGACCTCTCTTGTTGGGTTCGTTTGCATGTGTTGCCACTTTGTCTGCTTAAGACCTTCGTTCCTAGGAGTAATCTTGAGTGTAGGATTGCTGTTAGGCGACAGCGTCAGGAGGAGAGTATTACCAGGGCTATTCTTGCTTGGGGGGTACTTGGAGGGGGTTTGCAGCTTTTGCAGGAGTGTTTGGCTGAGGTTCCTCTTTCTTTTCAGGTGGAGGAGGACCTAGATTTGAGTGAGATTAACCTCCGCTAATGTCGGCGGAAGATTTGTGATGGCCACTATACTGCTGCTGTTAGGGTGCTTTCTTCCTCTGGCGTAGCCCCCTACTCTGATGCCACTCTTGGGTCTTTGCGAGAGAAGCACCCGGCCGCCCCATCACCTTCCTTGCCTCCTTTGCCTGTGGACCATCATTCTCTTATTGCCTCTTCGGCTGTGGTTGTGGATATGATTCGTAGTTTCCCACTTGGCACTTCTTGTGGGAGGGATGGGTTTCGTGCCCAACACCTCATGGATTGCTTGAGTGGCGCTGCTGTGGCTATCTCTGATGATCTGATCGCTTCTATTACTAGAGTGGTCAATCTTTTTCTTGAGGGCAGATGTCCACAAGCTCTTGGTGAGTACATTGCCAGCGCTCCACTCACACCGCTTGTTAAACCTGGTGGTGGTGTTCGTCCTATTGTTGTTGGCACCGTCTGGAGACGTCTTGTTTCTAAGGTAGGTGCTTGTTTGGTTGGTCCTTCTTTGTGTTCTTATTTTGCTGGTCTTTAGTTTGGGGTTGGGGTGTCCGGTGGAGGAGAGGCTGTCTTACATGCCTTGAATCGGTTCATTGAGGCTCGTGGTGGCGATGTGGGGCTTTCTATGTTCCTGGTTGACTTCCAGAATGCTTTCAACCTTGTTGATCGTGTAACCATGCTTTTGGAAGTTCGCCGTCGCTGCCCGATTCTTTCCCGTTGGGTGGAGTTTTGTTACTGTAGTCCTGCCCGTCTCTATTATGGGGAACATTCTTTGTGGTCTTGTCAGGGAGTCCAGCAGGGTGATCCTTTGGGACCCTTGCTTTTCGCTTTGGTTTTGCATCCAATGGTCTTTTGATTTGAGTTTGCAAGCTTGGTACTTGGATGATGGCACCATTGTTGGGGATACTTTGGAGGTGGGGAAGGTTTTGGATTTGATTATGGCAGATGGTCCTCAGTTTGGTCTCCATCTTAATGTCGCTAAGACTGAGGTTTTTTGGCCTACTGAGGATCCCGGGAGTCGACTCCCTGGTGTTTTCCCTCCTTCCATTGCACGGCCTTTGCGTGGTGTTTCTGTTTTGGGTGGGCCTGTCAGTACTTGCTCTAGTTTTGGCAGTGAGCTTGTGGCGAAGAGGGTGACTAAGACCATCGAGCTGATGGATTTAGTTGCTAGGCTTGAGGACCCGCAATGTGAGTTGCTTCTGCTTAGAGCTTGTACGGGTATATCTAAGCTCTACTTTACCCTTCGTACATGCTCCCCGGAGATCTTTGGGTCTGTCCATCTTCGTTTTGATGCAGCACTTCGTTCTAGCTTGGAACGTATTGTCACCGCGTCTGGACCTGGTTTCGGGGATTGGCACTGGCGCCTTGCCACTTTCCCTTTTCATCTGGGTGGGCTCGGTGTTTATGCTGCCGGGGATTTTTTTCATTATGCTTTCCTAGCGTCCCGTTTGCAGTCTGCTGATTTGCAGGCTAAGCTACTTCGGTCTTCAGGTATTGTGGATTCTGGTCCTACTTTCGACGATGCCTTGCGGGTGTTCTCTGAGACTACAGGTTCTTCCTTTTTACGTGATCCTAGTGAAATCGCTGCCCCTAAACTTATGAAGAAACTGGCAGATATATATTTTGCGAGGATTGCTGCTACTGCGGAATCTGTATTCTCTTTGACACCGCGTCAGCTTGCGTTATGGAAGTCTCAGCAGGGTGCCCACGCCTCTGATTGGTTGCGCGCGGTTCCTATCTCTGGGTTGGGTCAGACTATGAACCGGAGGACTTACCGTAGTGTGCTGGGGTATCGCCTTGGTGTCCCGTTATTCACGGTATCTAGGCCTTGTCCTGCTTGCTCTCGGGTTTTTTGCTGATGATTTGTATGGGGACCACGCTGTTTCTTGTACTGGTACTGTGGGGGTTAAGCATCGACATAACCTCGTTCGTGACACCTTATTCGACATATGCTATAGGTCTGTTATTTCTTCAGGCAAGTAGGTTGATATCGGTTTGGTTGACGGGCATGGCGGATCTCTTCGACCTGCGGATTTGCTACTTTATTCGTGGGACAGAGGGCGTGATGTGTGTGTTGATTTGACAGGGTCTTCCCCCTTGACTCAGACTGAGATGTCTGATTTTGTGCCGGGACGGGTTGTTGCTGATGCTGCTCAGCGCAAATGTGCTAAGTATAGGGATCTATGCGCGACTGCTGGCTATGGTTTCCTACCCTTCTCTTTCTCTTCGCTTGGGGAGCTGGGCTCGGATGCTGTTGACTTGCTTAAGCGGATCCAGAAGTTCTCGGAATCTCAGGATGCAGGGGCTCGGGTGGCCGCTTATATCTTTACTAGGATTAGCTTTGCTGTAGCTAAGGGGGTGGGGGCCCAGATTGTCTCTCGGCTTCCCACCAACTTCATGTAAACTTTTTAATTTATTTTAATGAAAGTTGCGCGCAATTTTATAAAAAAAAATAAAAAAATAATATAATAATAATAATAATATTGTTATCTTTTTATTGTTTCAGTTCAAATCAATTCAGTTCAGTTCAATTCAGTTCAGTTCAGTTCAATTCAGCTCCATTAAGTTCAGTTCAGTTCAGTTCAGCTCCATTAAGTTCAGTTCAGTTCAGTTCAGCTCTATTAAGTTCAGTTCAGTTCAGTTCAGCTCCATTAAGTTCAGTTCAGTTCAGTTCAGACAAATTCAGTTCAAAAGAACAGAGCCTTATTATAATCTTTTGGAAATGGTTGTCATACAAAAAAAAATACTCTAAAACATAAGGTAAGATAATAATATTATTACGATTTATATACATTGAATTGTTCATACAGATTACTACGTTTACATTACGAAAAAAAAAATCACATATTACATCGTTTTCAAACTATCTATTTCTATATAATCATCTTCCTCATCACTTTCTTCTTTATCTTCACTATCCCTGGAAACAACGAATCTATTGTCTCGCCAAATGTTTTTACTATCTTGTTTCGTACCTTGAACATGGCATTTTCCGCTTATCATCAAATATGTCTGAATCTACTGTTCCTTGAATATTCACGTCATGTTGTATAATAGGTATTCCAAGAGTATGCATCCTTATAAAATTATGAAGTTTGAATGTAGAAATAATAATAGACATTTGATACTTTTGTGACATTTAGGGCATAGTTATAACATCTTCCACCTTTCTTTTCAATTGACCAAATGTCATTTCAACTTTCATTCAAAAAAGATGAATGTCGATAGTTGAAATACTCTACAATTCTTTCGGGCGGTCTCAATGATAATGTATGTATCCAATAATTAATGTCAAATGTTTTTATTTCGGTTTTCATAAATAATATATTCCGTATAATTTTTCTAAACTTAATTTGGAAGAATTGAACTTTTTTGAACTGAACTTATAGGAGATGAATTGAACTTAAATAAACTGAACTTATAGGAGCTGAACTGAACTGAACTTATAGGAGTTGAACTGAAGTTATAGGAGTTGAACTGAACTGAACTGAACTTATAGAAGCTGAACTAAACTGAACTGAACTTATAGGAGCTGAACTAAACTTATAGGAACTGAACTGAACTTAAATGGGTTACTATAAGTCCAAAAGAATAGCGCCTGTCAATTAAACCATTTCCTAATCTTAATTACTTGTGACCCACGAATGAATTCTCCAATGTTGTTCATACGTAGCTTTCAGTAACCCGTGTAATGTCTAATCATATGAGCCTTTTCTTCTTTCAATTAAAGTCGTCTAATACTAAATTAGTACGTATATGTGTTTTACTCTTTCAAGTCCTGAAACATCAACATCGTTGTGTATTTAAGGTGTACATGTTATAAACGGCTACGACCATGTCCAAGATAAGAAGACTAATTCAAATTATTTGGATTTTATTTACAGCATTCTAATGTCGAAAGGTACGTGTTCGTGTAAGAGGATATGGCTAGATATCGCCATATCGACATATCAAATTCGGAGTATGTAGTATTGTTGTACTATGAATTTAAAAAATTTAGTAAGAAGAAGCCCCATTAAATAAACAATTCAAATATTTCCTAAAACCACAAGTAAATTGCATTCTACGGTGCAAAATTTCACAAATGAGCGTTATTAAACGATGGTAAGTGGATTCCTTACTCTCGCTCTCAGAAAAGTCAAAGCCTTTATCTATTTATCAAGTTTGTCCCAAAGCAAAATTTTCATAGGCTTCCATTTCCTAATAGTTTTTCTAATTCTAAGTGCATTTATGAAGTACTTCATGTTGATCTACGGGGACCATAACATCCTTACTCACTTTGGCCATATGACCCATATATTCATCTTAACCATTCTAGATGATTTTTCTAAAACTACGGACACATTAGTTAGCTCATAAAAGCAGTGCTTTACCAATTCTTAAAATTTTATTACCTCTGTTGAGAAACAATTTGAGAGCTATGTCAAAGGTATTAGAATTGGTAATGAAGTTGAATTCAGTGAAGTTCAAACTAAATAATTTTCAAATCTAATGGCATCATTCCTCAATCCTCTTATATAGACATTGAGTGAAAAGAAAGCATCTCCTTGAAAGAACTAGAAGCCTATTTTTCAGGTCATCTTACCTATCGAATTCTAGGATGAGTGCATCCTCACAATTACTTACTTAATAAAAGAACTGATATATGAATCATCTCAATCAAAACCTTAAAATGATATTTGAGGTTCATATATTATAGTTACATTTTAATATGCCCCCTCACTCGAATGCTCATTGGGCTTGAAGAGTTGTTAATGCACAGGCCCCCTCATACCATGTGCTGGGGTTTCCACTTGGTGAGTTTGTGAAATATTTGGGGTTGCCAGGATTTGAATCCGTAACCTTCGGTCACACTGGCTCTAATATCATATAAGAAGTATGTTCCCTGACTATTTTATTGATTGGTCAAGAGTTTATATACAAAATACAATTGCCTAAGTTAACACCTAATTGGCAGATTCCTAGGCCAATTACAAGGGAGTCAACGATTGACAATCCCTTTGATTGAGGAACAATAATGGACAATAATCAGTATAGTTAGTAATAGAATATTTGCAAAATATATGGAATAAATTCCATTCTAATACACGCCCTCAGTCGAAGCGGGAGGAGGACGGATACTGAGACTTAACCTGAAATCGTCGAATAGGACACTCGGTAAACCTTTCGTGAATATATCGGCATATTGATATCGAGATGGAACATGCCGAACCTTGTCCAAGAGCAAGTTTTTCCCAAAGAAAATAGATGTCGAGTTCTATATGTTTACTTCGTTGGTGATTGACTGGATTGTCGGACAAGTAGATTGCAGATATTGTTATCACAATAGACCACTGTTGCTTTTTGTATAGGGCACTTAAGTTCGAGAAGCAAATTTCGTAGCCAAACTGATTCTGCTACAACGTTAGTTACGCCACGGGGTATTCAGCCTCGGCGCTTGACCGTGAAATTGTCGCTTGACGTTTAGAGGACCAAGATATTAGATTATCGCCCATATACACGCAATATCCGGATGTAGAGCGTCGAGTGTCGGGGTAACCTCCCCAATCCGCATCACTGTAACCTATGAGAGTGGAAGTAGACGACACAGTAAGATGGAGACCATAATGAGTCGTACCTTTAACAAACTGAATGATGCGTTTTAGGGTTCCAAAATGAACTTCTCGAGGGTCGTGCATGTGGAGACATATTTGTTGGACTGCATAAGAAATGTCGAGGCGACTGAATGTAAAATATTGAAGAGCATCGGCAAGACTTCGAAATAAGGTAGGGTCGGTCACAGGACTGCCGGAATTAGCACTTAATTTGGATTTCGTGTCAACTGGAGTATGCGATGGTTTGCAATTTTCCATTTTCGCTCGTTTGATTATATCCTCTGCATATTTTTGTTGATGGAGAAATAAACCCTTAGAGTGACGAACGTCCGAGATATCGAGAAAATAATTAATAGGACAAATATCAGTCATTGCGAATTCACTTCGCAAGTGAGCCATAATGTCGTCGCGTAGGGTGGTCGATGAAGAAGCCAAAATGATATCATCAACATACAAAAGAATATAAGCCATGTCAGCCCCTTTGTGATAAACGAACAAAGAATTGTCGGACTCGTATGGGAAAATCCGATGGTAGAGACGTAGCTAGCAAATCTTTGATACCATGTCTGCGGTGCTTGTTTGAGGTCGTAGAGGGATTTCCTTAAGAGGCAGACATAATCGGGATATGTACGATCTTGAAAGCCTGGCAGTTGGTACATGTATACTGTCTCATCAAGGTGTCCGTGTAAAAAGGCATTCTTTATGTCGAGTTGGTGAATGGGCCATTTTTTGGAGACTGCGAGACTAAGCACGGTACGAATAGTTGTGGGCTTGACCACGGGACTAAATGTCTCCTACAAAATTATTCTCCTTCATACACTCAAGTAAAGTCTTTTGGATGCCTTTGTTTTGTTGCTACTTTAAGAAGAAACGAGGACAAAATGCAACTTAGAGCCAAACCCTATATTTTCTTAGGCTATCCCAATGCCAAAAAGGTCTACATTGTTTTAGACCTTTAAACTCAAAAGATCTTACACTTTAGGGACTTAATTTTTGTTGATGGAGAAATAAACCATAAATGATTACTATTTGTCAAAAAGTGATCACTGTCATGTTCTGAAATATCGGCAAAGGACCATTGGTCAAGATATACTGATCAGTATATCCACTTCACTCGCTTTGCAATCTTTCACAGATTTAGGGTCTGGGTAGCTTGCCCCATGACAAGGAGGTTCATCACAGGCAGGCATATTGTGCTTGGTCATTCTACCATTTGGTGGAAGAGTAAGAAACAGAGTATGGTTTCCAGTCTTCTGCCTCGGAAGTTTATAAAGCTTTATCTCCAATAGCAGCTGAGATAACTCGATTAGTTAGGTTGTTGGGAGAAATGAACAGCATCAATCTTATGCCTGTCAATATCCATTATGATAACAACGGTAGCTCTTCGATCATATAGCCAAAAATTTCATATTCAGTGAACGCCCTGAGCATATCGAGCTTGATTGCCACTTCACCATGGAAGATGATCTTGGGGGTCCTCTCAACTGGCTAATGTCTTTACCAATATTCTTCAATCTCAAAGCCAATGGAAGTTCTTTCACAATACGGGAATGCTTATTCACTAAAACCGTGAAATTAAAAAAAAAAAAAAAAGGCCGCATATGGGCATATACTAGACATATTCATATCATTCGTGGTTGTGGCTAACTCCCCGTGCTGTAACTGTTTTATTTTCCTCTTCGCACTCAGTTTGATGCGTTTTTCTTCAATATAAGTGAAAAGATATTGTGCAAATAACTTTGATACGTTAGTCAAAGTGTGACAACCCTCGCGAATGCGGAAATAAAACAAAACAAGCATGTGATTTATATAGTGGAAAATACGATGTTTTTAAAACTTTTTACATGCAAATAGAAAGGTACGAAGAATGTCAATAATAACAAACCAAAGTATAAAATACTACAAGAGACGTAGTCTCTCAAAATGTTATCCAACATCGAAGTTATTAGCAACTAACTAAACAACGTCTAGAGGTGACTCATCCAGGCCAACGCCCGCTAGCTCACACCCGAACCCAAAATACCACAAGCAAAAAGCCATCCAATCAAGCAACCTGTTCATCCATAAAAAAAATGAACGCCACAGTCAGTAGGGAGTAACTACAGGTTCTCCCAGCCATATCACAATAAACATACTTAAACAGTAATACGAAAGTAGAGCATGCATATATATAGATATACATATGAAATACGATAAAAATAAATAGGCAATTCAATATAAAAGATATCGGTACATGAAGTATAAATCCGTAACCATCATGCTATAGATAGACTCGGGGACGACACTCTAAGGCAACCATACGCTCACTAGGGCTTGCAACTCACCGTTAGCGGCATAAGTTTGAAAAGATTGAGACTCGACAAACAAACCATGCCAAGTCATCCAATGATCACAAATAATCAATCATATAACCATCCATTCAAACGTACAATACGTTGACAACATCTCTCACGGTAAATGACACGCACTAGCAACGTGTACATGCAAGTATGATTAAAAGGCATCCACGGGATAATACATTGCCCTGAACGCATACACGATTCAATACATTTCGTATATGTAGACTAATTTCCTCCCGGTAGGACGACGATATAAATATCCGGTCCTAGTCTAAATCTGGCCAGACTCTTAGAATCACATTTTCCGATTCGACATGCGATAAACATTTCGCATCCAAGACTCGGTCAATTTTTAGACGCCGAGTACCCCAAATTCGGTCATCCTTCACGAAAGAGGCGGAAAAGAGCACAAGCCTCATAACAAGCGGTACGCTACATGCAATGACACCACCTCGCAAGTATACAATATTTGACGGCCGGGTCGATCAACGAAAAGCGTTCTCCTCCCAACAACGTCGTCATATGCCTACTAACATATGCAATTAAGCAGTAAGGATACACTCCCCGTTCCGACATTCCAGCCTTACGAACGTGGAGGTAGCCAAGGGAATGAGAGTACAAAGCACATAACAAATAGTTTTCAAACCGTAACATTTGTAAAACCGACACAAAGTGGGACATATCAACAACCGTCACAAAACATGTGATATAAGCGAATGGAATATCATATATTCGAAACATTAGTATTTAAAGTCATTATGTAAATTTATACGATAAACGAACCATCGGAAATATTATAAGTAAAAACGTAAGTAAGAATCTCAAAACAATTGTCAGCAGGTGCCAGCCGGTCAAGGAGACCGGCTGCCGGCTACCCGACTGGCACCTATATAACATTCGAAAATTATTAAAAGAGCAGCGTGTCCCAGCCGGTCAAAGGGACCGGCTGCCGGCTACCCGGCTGGGACCAAAGTCATACCAACATATGAAGTCAAAGTGAGGTGTGTCTCAGCCAGTCGGCTGACCGGCTGCCGGTCAGCCGGCTGAGTCTTATATTGCACACAAGTATTTACGTAACACAATTTCACATCAACCACTCCCCAGCCGGTCGGCTGGCTGGGGTCTATTATGCACGAAAACAACACTTTCAACACTTATGAATATTAACCAAATTCAATTATCATCATAAATAATCAATTCTCATTATCAAATATCAACTAACAACAACTATTATCAACAACACAATTACTAAGATTACTAATCATATTCTAAATACGATCACTATCATAGAAAACACATAAAACACGTAAATGATATCAAGTAACCCTTCACCGTTACCTTTTCGCGTCTTCAATTCGCGTCGATGTCCTCTTCTATCAAGAAGTAGTCTTTGTCGGGGTCTTGGAGGTCACCACCTCCAATTAGATAATAAAAGATGAATATAATTCACCTTTGAAAAAGACGGATAAATTGAAAAGCGAGAAATACGGTAATTTTATTACCAATAAGGATAGAGGACGATGAGAGGGAAAGAATAAGACGAACTTTAGTGAATTTGAGCGAGAATTGAACGAGTAGTGTCGATTATAAGTTTGAGCAAGTATGGAGGTTAGGGTTTTGGTGTTTACTTGGTGAGGAAGAAGAAGATGTTGAATGAGGGTGAGTTAGGGTTAAGGGGGAGTATGAGGGAGTAAGTGGAAAACATGGGAAAAAGCCCAAAAACGTCTTAAGACGTAACTTACTCGGAATCTCGCATAAAGTCCGGAAACGAACTCAGAAATTCTAAACTAGACACGGGAAATTTAATTCTAAACTAAAACTAAATTTCGCTGAAAAGTATCCGTATAATATTTTTACTATAAAAATATGGTACATTTGCGGGTGTTACAATCACCTCACCTTTTAAAAAGTTTCGTCGTCGAAACTTGAGAGTAGAAAACAAAAGTATCAAGGACAAGAATCGGTTTTCAAAATTAATACGAAAACTTTTATAAGGGAAATATTTATGAAACGAGGTTCATCTCTAAAATGGTTTAAGGATATTTTCACAAGTGCGAAACTTTATTTACGAATCACAAGAGTGCCCGTCGCGAACGAGAACTCTAGTTATCCAAATCAAAGCAATGTCGAAATAGTGAAATCGAAAATCAAAACAAGCGTTAGTAAGTGCAGGACTAGTCACCAGACGTCTCCAATAACAAGTCCAAACATCCAACCAAATGCAAAATCCAAATATAAAAGCAAAAAAAATCCATTTTCTCCGAAAAGAGGGTACACAATTCATCTTTAGACTTCTTTGAAACGTTAAATTAGAAATACAACATGAAAATTTGAAGGTTTTCTCAAAGATAAAATCAAATAACAAGACATTACACGTACATAGAGCGACTCGAACATCAAGTTCACAAATCACGATAACAAAATATATACAAAACACGCAAAAACAAAACAAATCAAACTCTTAGGGATAGGAATACCACGATAAAATCGGCAGGAAGATCTACAAGAATTCGACATCACTAACTTCACGAATAAACTAGTCCTCAAGAGAATGCAATTTACCCATTTTCCAACTCAACATTTTCAATTATTAGATTCCTACGAAAATTATTTCATAACCACGAGACTTCAAGCCACTAACCCAATTATTCAAATTCAATTAGTATCTATTAAAGTCCATCGGCACCACAACTAACAATCCACATGAAAGATTCATTACGCACTCTAATCTTCTTAGATTCATCAAAACTCTTATTAGAAACCAACAACAAAATATTTATATCTAGGGGAAACATGATCGCTAACAACCACAAGTAAAAGGAGACTTACCATGAAAATCCTTGATTCAATTTACTTCAAACTCATTATCCTAAATTTACAATGAACTTTCTCATCTTCGAAAGTCAACTCACCATGCATCAAGCAAAGGATGAGTACCAATTCCAGATCATATATATTGCCAAACACATGGCGATACGTCAATTAATCAAATCATCTAGCTCATCAAAAATCAAAACGTATCGGTCTTCGCTTACGAGATTATTCCTCGAATCTGGTCACAAATCTAAATTTCACAAGTAAGATTCCTTTTTAGAACGTAACAATTTAAGACAACAATTTCCCAACAACCTCCAAGGTAACTCTTACAATATCCCGCAACAGCAAACTATTATCATGATCCACTCAATTCTCAAAATAACACTACAATACCAAACCCCAAATCTTAAATCACCAAGAGAGGATACATTATCACTATTAGGATTCATCCTAGAGCTTAAGTCCTATTTTCCATGATCAAATACAACATGAAATTTGCTCAATCCAAAGACACATGTTCTAACTAAAGAATTCAAAAATACATTACACTAACTCTCTGAGCCTTACAACGGGATATCCAAACCACTAGAGAAAAGATTAAGCAGCAACGATATAGGAAACGATAAGGAAATCTCAAGGAGAAACACGAGAATACTCAGGCACGAGATTATAAGAGAGGAACGCTTGAAAATAACGAGGTCATAAGCAAGAGGCAAAGCAGATAGTAGAGTTATGAAGATATCCGAGTAAGAAAGAAGATACGAGCGTGCGATTTCTTAAAGATCAATCTTGACAAAAACATTCAAGAATGGAAATGAAAAGGGACAATGGCACGAGTAAAGGTTTAAGGTTTAATCCACAAAATTTCTCGTTTCGAACTTAGGGTGATAGCAAAGCAAATGATCATCCCAATAACAAAGGTCTCTTACAAGCGACCCTCGTACCACAAATCATCAAAGTAAGGTACACCTAGATTTAACAAATCGATTACAACCCAATTCATCCATCCTTTCATATAACACAGAATCCCAATTGCGGAATTGCCACTCAAGTATAGTAACATTCTCTCAACTCCAAAATTTGACACATCCTCAAAGGTTTCAAAAACCGAAAGACTAACAAGGAGTTCTTCAATACTAGTCTCTTTTCAGCTCCTAAGACCCCTAAGGTAGAACACTGAACAAAACGTCAACATCAACATCTTAAGGCATCACCGTCATAGCCAATCTAATCAAATTTCACTCATGACCATAATCCTTAAGTAACATGGTTTAATCTATCATGACAACTTACTACCTCAACCAAGTCTCCGATACCATGATATAAGATCATATTTTTAAATTCAAGAATTATAGCCAAGTATTTCTCCACCAAGTATATGCCCAAAACTACACACTAGAAAATCACAAGAAGTCACTTGGTCTCAAGGGCATTTCACAACTCAAGGTATCGTCCAAATATTCTCAATTAGAACAACTAGCTCCGACTTAGGTATGATCCTCAAGACATTCTAATATTACTAAACTCCTAAGTTCAAAAGATTAAATCATTAATGGGTTAAGAAGTCCTAGCCAACTCTTTCAACCTTACACCATCAAATACCATGAACTATCCACATTAGTCATGGCAAGCATCAAGCATTAAAATCATCAAACTTATCTTACTACCCTTCCTCAGAGATACAACCAATCATCAATATAGGGTGAACTTAGATCTACACCATTTACCTCAAATCCCAAATTCATTCTAACCAACACTAACATCCCACAAAGTTCAAAATTTTTCCGACCAAGTACAATATGCCACAAACAAAAGGGGATGGTGTCCACAAAAGGTCACATGAGGAAGTTGAATGTACAAATTGATAAGGAGGAGGAAAGTAACAAGAGTAACTTCCAAGGGGAAAAGAACTTAGATGATAAAGAAGCACTTAGATAGAAGGAAAA
>JAIUZE010016869.1:0-48579 GCA_022085475.1 Heliosperma pusillum
AGTTTTGTCGTTGTTTAGTTTTATGAGGCCTATAATCACCTCATTGGTCCACTCAAGTATAATTAATTTCATAAACAAATAATTATTGATCATTCTAAAGTTAACATATGTCTAGCAAAGAATATTAAAATTTGTAAGGAATATACTATAGTTATGAGAATGTTGGAGCTTGTTTGATTAAATTTATGAATTGTTGAGGAATATCCTCACAATATCACTGTCTCAATTACATTTTAATGCACTTTCTTTTCCCATTCTAGAGCATGCTAGATCACATCAATCAACGGATACCGTCTCCGAGGTTAGTCATTTTCCTTACAATTCATTTATGTTTCTTACTTTTTATACTTTTTGTAATTCCTTTTTTCATGATAAACAAATGATATATCAGGATGAGAATATACTAAGATGATGTTTTGCACTTCGTTTTCCTTTTTTTTGCAGATTTCTTCGCTTTTGGGAGGTTGCTTAAGAGTATGTGTGCGGGATGACGAAATCTATAGTTCATCATCATTTGAGCAAATCATACTTTTTTTAATTCATTTCTCTTATAAAGACAAATTCTTTATTCTAAGATATCGCTCCATGCGGTTGTAACTTTGTATATATTTTTTCCATTTTTAAGTTGTCATAGAACTATCATAGTAACAATATTATAGTTGTATCAGAATTTGCAATTTTTTTATGTTATTAAATAAACAATATATGCTTTGTAACGCATTTCATTTTTTTGGTAAACAATATTACACGATTGTTTAACAATATCACAAGTTGTATTAAACAATATCACACCTAATTAGAAACAATATCACCTTTCATGAAACAATATCAATTGACTTGGTAAACAATAACACACTACTTGTTTAACAATATCACATATTTGGTAAACAATATCACACTTCAGTCGAAAAAATGTCACATTGGAAAGGAAACTTATACCCCTCCAACTTTTTGCTATTCAGATACAATATCACTACAAACGAGATAAAATATCATTGCTGCTCCTACACAATATCACAAAATACCACTAGCAATATAATTAGTTAATCACAACTACATTCGATAAATATCCTTCCAAAATTACATCAATCACTGCATATTCAATAAAAGTCACTCATCATTCCCCTGCCCATCTTCGCTACCATCGTGGTTATTCAAGTTAGTAATATCATTAAATTCCTCATCTTTTTCTTTATCATCGCAAGCCAAATCGTCGTCACTCAAAAGATCTTTGTCCAGTCATCCTCCATATTTCTTGTTCAATTCTTTGTACTGAATTTCAACACCTCAGTCCCAATATCAAACGACGGCAGCCCTTGTTTTCTTTCTCCTTCCACAAAATACTAGTTAATCTGTCAAAATTATGATGATTAAGTAGCACTAATCTTCACATTCAATATCACAGTACACAAACAAATGTATCACAAGTTTTTTTCATTATCATATTAAACACGTATATCGACATTACTTATTTAAGTGAACATTAAGTATCAATTTCTCAACTACATTGTTAAACAAATTCAATTTTATATTTTGAAACCCTGTTTTTCACAATTATACTATGTTAAACCCTAATTTTCTCAAGTACAAGTAATATTCGTATTCAATATCACATAATGCAAACAAAAGTATCAGAATTATTGAAAAACAATATCACATTTTTCAAAGATTGTTTATTTCTATCAACTTTCAGTATCATAACCAACAAGTATATTGTCATTAGTCATTAGTCATTAACTGAACACCTACAATCAATTTCTCAACTAATTTGTCAAACAAGTTGAATTCTATAATATGGAACCCTAATTTTCACAAATACACAATATTAAACCCTAATTTTATTGATTAAAGTAAAAAAAATATCTAATAAACAACTACCACCACAATAGATGATATGAATTGAAGAATATGTCGATTTAATTACCAACAACTGCTTGAAATCATGTATGAGTAAAATCTATAAAAATTAAAAGTAAGAAGATGAATATACCAAAAATCAATCCACAATATGTTCAATCACTCTATATTGTTTAAATTGTTCTAATTCACCATAAAAAAATCTTTTCTAACAATATTAACATTCATAATAATTGTAATAATCCAGAAATTCAACTAAAATTGCATAAAAAATAAATTAAAACAACAAAATAACTTACCACAAGGATTTTGGAGAGAAATCAACTCTGATTATACAATGTTGTTGTAAAGTAATTGAAATCGAGTTCAAATATTACGATTTTACTGAGTTTTTGGCAAGCTTTTAGTGAGATTTTTTATTGTTGATGGTTCAGTACAAATTTCAAGAGAGAAAGAAAGAAGCGTTGGAAATAAGCTAGTTTTGTTAGCTTTGATTAGGCGCCTATGTGTCATCATCTCAGCCCTCTATTATTTTTAGATCGACGACAGTTATCTGGACTCATGGACTCAAAAATATAGGTGGACTCACCGGATCCCACCTCTATATATATATATATATATATATATATCCTACCAATCAATACAAGAGTTTTTTTTATGGCCTCAAATAACTACTCATAATATAGATTTTCATTCTTCTAATCTTTTACTACGTTGGAGTCACATTGTGCCTCTTGTTTTTTTTTTGTGTGTTTGTGTAATGAATGGCCGGCTTGGAGACATCAGAGGAAGACCATCCTCTCTATCCCGGTACGATCATAGCTTCATTCATTCGTTGAACCTTTGGGATAACCATTCGCATTGAGGTCAATTACCACACCACCTCTATCATACATACGACATTACACGATGCGAGAGTGCATGGTCAACGCCCACCTAAAGCGCCTACGTTCTCTTGCGGCGAGCCATAGGATTTAAACACTGCTTCTGCTTGCATTTTCACGGATTTGAACCCAAGACGTCTCGATATTGTGCCTTTTTCTTATATGATGCGCCTATTTCACTCGGAGAACCATGATGCCGGCAAAAAATGGGAAATGTTTACTTCGACATTCCTTAAGTTGTTTCTTGGTAATTTTGAAATAAGGAATAAAAATGGGAAATGTATTGTATTTCAACGAGAATTTTCAAAGTATGAATTATTACCACCCAGCTTCCAAATCCAACTACCAACAACCAACTAACCAACTACCAACTACCATAACAGTTTATCTCCCCAAGACCTTACATACTCCGAAGAAAACTATCACCTTTTTTTTATTACAAAGTCCACCATTTACTGATAGTTTATAACTTAAATTGCTACTTTCAAACACTAAACCGATAGTTTTTTTTTATATAAATAATCAAAATTTATTGTAAAATGATTGCATGATACAAGAGATGACAACTACTTTGTCCCGAACCCGCAGGCACACCCTCTAGCCGCTATGAAGCGGCTTGGACAAGAAGCAAATAAAAAAAACTTATTTGATGGACTGGCCAAGCTCGCCCGCTAATTTTCCGTGGGCGGTATGACAAGATTAAGAAGTCCATGGGCCAAGCCCGCTAAACATAATACTATAAGATTTAAAAAAATTTGCTTCATATAACAGAAAAACAGATCACTAATAATGTAAAAATCAATATATATATATAAAAGAGGCTTTGTTCGAGCAATTCTATTGGTCAACATCATGTTTTTTAATTTTTGGAAAGTATATTTTAAGATCTTCCAAGATTACGAAAAAGATACTATGTAATATTTTTAATATCACAACTATTATTTACGTAAGAACAAATTGATTATCAATCTGACAAAAAAAAATATAATGCAAATACTACATATAAAAAGTAAAATTGTCCCACATCAAAAATTTACCTTAAGATATGGTGATCCTATGATTATAAATAGGAGTCATAATTGGAACTTATGTATCCACCCAAAATCTTTTGAATCTCTTAAGTATTGTCTTAGAGATCTCTTACAAGTTTGTATTATTATCTTTACAATAGTGAAATTTACATCATAAAAAATTAATTTAGGAAAGTCTCATAAATAATACTTTGGATATAAAAAATTAAGTGGATAATCTTTTAATTATTATATAAAATAAAAATAATAGAAATATATATTTTAAAGAAATAGATGGTGTACTACTTAATATATTATTTTTCTCATATTGAAAAATAATGTAGATGTGGTATACATATTGCGTATAAATTGTAGAATTATCCCATATCGGAAAAATAACATAAAGTGGCTAATCCTATGATTATAAATAGGTGTCGTCCTTAAACCTTAGGTATTAACCCAATTTTTTTTTAATCTCTTAAAAATTGTCTTAGAGATCTCTTTAAAGTTTGTAAATGTGGTGAATATACTATGTATAAATAGTAAAATTATCCCACATCGTTAAATTAACATAAGGTGGGTGATCGTATAATTATATATAGGAATCATCCTTTGACCTTATATATCAAAGTAAAATCGCCTATAATTATATATAGGAATCATCCTTTGACCTTATATATCAAAGTGAAATCTTTTAAGTCTCTTAAGTATTGTCTTAGAGATCTCTTCAAAGTTTGTGTATTATTATCTCCACAATTGTTAAATTTACATCATCAAAAATTAATTTAGAAAAATATTATTAAAAAAATTTAAGTGTCATAACAAAAATTATGAAGATAATATAGTTACATTCGTGGTAAAAAAAACCTCAAAAGTATAGAAACTCATACTATTTATTTGCACATACTCGATGTAATTTTTAGTATATTATTTGTCCCACATTGAAAAATAATGTATGTATGGTGAATATTTATAAATAGTATAATTATCTCACATCATAAAATTATTATAAGGTGGGTGATCTTATGATTACAAATAGGAATCATATTTGGAAATAAAGTTTCAACCCAAAATCTTTTGAGCCTCTTACATATTGTCTTAAAGAGCTCTTAAAAGTTTGTATTATAATCTAAACTATAGTTAAATTTACATCATTAAAAATTAATTTCGAAAAGTATCATAAATAATAATTTTGATGATAAATTATTTAATATGTTATTTGAAAAACAATGTAGGTATGGTGACTGGTGAATATATACTATGTATAAATAGTAAAATTGTCCCACATTAAAAAATTATCATATGGAGTGATCATAAATATGATCATCTTTTTTATATTGTTAATAAAATACTTTTAAAATATAATAAGTGACCTTTAAAATATTTTATTATTATTCTAATATAGAAAAAGATGGTGTATTACTTAGTTTTTTATTAGTCCCACATTGAAGAATTATGTATGTATGGTAAATATATTACATATAAACAGTAAATTGTCCCACATCAAAAAATTACTATAACATATAATGATTCTATGATTATAAATAGTAGTCATCCTTGAACTTAGGTATAAACCCACAATTTTTTAAGTCTCTTAAGTATTGTGTTGAAGAGTTCTAAAAATTTGTATTATAATCGTCACAATAGTGAAATTTACATTATTAATAAAAATTAATTTATAAAAGTATCATAAATAATAATTTTGATGATAAACTACTTAATGTGTTATTAGTCCCACATTGAAAAATAATGTATTTGTGGTAAATATATATACTAAGTGTAAATTGTAAATTTATCCTATATCGGAAATTATCATGAGGTGGAGTGATAAAAAATATGATTATAAATTGGAGTCATTTTAGTCTCTTAAGTATTGTCTTAATGAACTCTTAAAAGTATTGTATTTTATCTCCACAATAATGAAATTTAAACCATCAAACTTAATTTAGGAAATTTAGGAAAGTATTATGTAAATAATAATTTTGATGGTGTACTACTTAATAAGTTATTTGTCTTACATTGAAATATAATACAAGTATGATAAATATGCTACGTATAAATAATATAATTGTCTCACATCGTAAAATTATCATAAGGTGGGGTGATCCTATAATTATAAATATGAGTCATCATTAGAGCTTAGATATCAACCCAAATCTTTTGAGTCTCTTAGATATTGTCTTAGAGAGCTCCTAAAAGTTTGTATCCACATTAGTGAAACTTACATTATCAAAAATGAAGTTAGGAAGGTATCATAAAAAAATAAAGTGAAAAATATTTTATTTATCTCAATATACATTCCTATATTATATTCAAGTGATGTTTATAATTTTTATATAAAACCTTTTACATTTCATTTCACAAAAAAAATATTTTGAAAATGAGTCATCTTTCAAAGTTAGATATTCACCCAAATTTTTTTGAATCTCTTAAGTATTATCTTACAGAACTCTTAAAAGTTTGTATTATTATCCACGCCTTAATGAAATTTACATCATCAAAATTAATTTAGGAAAATATCATAAATAAAAATTTAAGAAAGTATCATAAATAATAATTTATTGGTGTACAACTAAATATGTTATTTTTTCCACATTGAAAAATAATGTAAGTGTGGTCAATATACTATGTATAAATAGAGGAATTCTCCCACATCGGAGAAATATCATAAGCTGTAGTGATCATGCGATTGTACATAAGAGTCGGACTTAGATATCAATCCAAAATCGTTTAAGTCTCTCAAATATTATTTTAGAGAGCTATTAAAAATTTGTATTAATTATGAAAATAATCTAATTATAAGATTCGTAGTAAAAAAAATGTTATCATTATAGTATAAAATCTCATATTATTTGCACATACTTGGTGTAATTCTTAGTATGTTATATATCTCACCTTGAAAAATAATGTAAGTGTGGTGAATATACTAATACCTATAAATGGTAGAATTGCCCCCTATCGGACAATTACCATAAGGTAGTGTTGGACCAATTTGATAGTTTTGATAATGACATGTGTTTATGAAATAATGTGTTTTACTCGATATATCATATGCGTGTAATTGTGTGCTTTAGTCTTATTATAGCTAGCAACAATTATGAGAAGAAAGATCAAAGTTAGGCATAACTTTGATAAGTCTGTGAGACAAAGTTATACCAACTTCAGGAATAACTTTGGAAGTGAACTTGGAAGTTATAGCTAACCAGGCATAACTTTAAGGAAAATCGCTTCAAACAAGATCTACATAAATCTACACAAGACTCGAGATGGAGGGTCTTTGTGATCAAGATGAAGAGATGATCCGTATACTGAAGATCTTTGTGAAGATTAGATAGTATAGGTCGTCATTCGGTAACTATTCCATTCGAGAGATTTTATGTTCAAAAGTTATAGCTTTAGTCTATGATTTTGAATGATAAAATATTGATGCATGATTTTGGAAATAAAATGTTTTGAAATGTTTTCAAAAGTGAAAGAGTTTTATTTTTATATTTATCAATTATTTTAATAGAGAATATATTTATGAGATTCTATTGGTTAGTAATACAACTTATGGGTTGTCATGCTACCTAGGGTTTCTAATATATTCTATCTCAATTTGTTGTTAACCTAATTAGCCCACCTAGGGTTGGAGCCATCTAGGGTTTCGTGGAAACCTAGTATGGTGCCTCCTAGGGTTGCGTGCCTCCTAGGGTTTCGTGAGCTAGGTGAATCCGGCCTCCTTAGGCTTGTTTCCTTAGTTTACCTAATCTAGGATTCTACTATATCTTTACAACAATATTTTGAGATATTAAGATAAATATATTTCTATAAGATAAACCAAATAATATTTTGAGATAAAGATATTTCTAAAAGATAAGCAAATATTATTTTATGATAAGATAAGTATCTTTATTAAATATTATACTAGGGTTTTAGATCTACCATGATTCTACTACTATAAATACTCCTTCACATACAAATTGTAAAATACACGGAATACACTACATTCACACGGCTACATATTTACTTGTGTTGATTTTCCAAAATCGTTTTAAAAGCAAACCTTTGAGCAAATATTTATTATTTTTAGAGTTTGTTTTTCAAAAGAGTCGTGCATCAATTATTATCAATTGCTTGAGTGAAATACGTTATTGGATAATAGTACATCATTATAAGCTTACAATTCTTTAACGGGAATTTGTGTGAGTTATATTGTACTTTATTATTAGCGTAAGATAGTATAGATTATTTAGCGATACTCACCTTGAGTTATAATCATAGTGTTGATTATACGAGTGGGTTGGTAATTTTTGTAATCCGTAGAAAGGTACTAAAAATTATTAATCGAGAATAGTGGACGTAGGTTTCAACGTGTGAAACTTAACCACTTCAAAAATCGTGTGCCTCTCTCTTATCTCTTTACTTTTCGTTATTTCGTTTATTCGCGCTTACTTTGATTAATTAATTAGTTGATTTTAATCCATAAGATCAAGTAATTAATTACATATCATATAAATCGAAAAAGTGGGGCTAGTTTTTAATACTCAATTCACCCCCCTCTTTCGTATTCGATCAATAGACTCTACAATTGGTATCAGAGCCTCGTGCTCTTGATTGCCTTACAGCAAGGAGTCTGATCCATTTATCTTTTTATTTTTCTTTATTTATTTATTTTCCGCTGCATTTAATTTTATTTAATGGATTCCAAACATCTGAAGTGTCCCGTATTCGATGGGAAGAACTACAGTCTATGGAAAAATTTGATGACCCATTTCATACAGGGTAACGATTGGGAGTGTTGGCTAATCATTAAGAATGGTCCTAATAAGATCATGCTTGGAACGACTACTGGCACTTCCATCGAAAAGAAAGAAGATGACTATGTTGAGGCAGATTATAAGAAAGCTGAGAAAAATTCAAAGGCTATCAGTCTGTTGCAAAACGGCATGACCCATACTGAATTTGATCGTTTCTCATCTAGTTCTACTGCCAAGGAAATATGGGATGGTCTTGAGTTAGCTTATGAGGGGACAACTGTTGTCAAAAGGCAACGCATAGCTCTACTTATGCGAAAATACGAATTGTTCTCCATGGAACAAAATGAATCGCTTGACAGCATGTCTACTCGCTTCTCCAGTATCATTAATGAATTGAAAAATCTTGGAAAAACTTTTGACTCCGAGGAAATTGCCAGGAAGATCCTTAGAAGTCTATCTAAACGATGGCGACCTAAGGTGACGGTAATTGAGGAATGTAAAGATCTATCTGACCTATCTTATCAAGAGCTACTTGGAACCCTAATGGCTCATGAGATTACTCTTGATGAAGATGCGGCAAATGATAGTAATAGCAAGAAGGTGGCTTTACAGGCCGAATCTAGTGAAAGACAAGATTCGGATCTTGAAGATGAAACGGTGTTGTTTGCCAGACGTTTTAAGAAAAAGTTCTTTAACAAACCACAAGGGAAAACGTTTAACAACAACACCAACAAATCCTACAAGAAGCCAATTGAGTCAAAAGGGTCTCTTTCAAGTCGTGGTTGCTTCAAATGTGGGGATAATGATCACATGATCAAAGATTGCCCCACATGGAAGAAAATCAAAGACAAAAATCAACGAGACAAAACCAAGAAGGAATTCAAGCAAGTAATGATGGCTTATTGCTGGGGAGATCTCGACACAGAGGACGACGAATCAGAAGAAGATGAGGTCGCCAACTTGTGTCTAAGCAACGTCAGTCTTGACCTAATTTCTGACAGTGACAATGAAAGCGAATCCGAGATATGTCTTGTTGGCAACTCAGATTCAGAACCAGATTCAGAAGATGATGAAGAGGTTAGTCATCTTGAACTTAAAAAGCAAGTTAAGAATTTATCTAAGAAGTCTTTAATTAAGTACTTTGAAGAAGCCTTAGATCATTGTCATGAGCAGAGTCTAGAATTGAAAGATCTTAAAGAACAAATTCTTGATATTGCTGAGGAAAACCAACTTCTAAAGGCCAAAGCTAAAAATCTCAAGTCTAAAGTTATGGCAACTTCAGCTATAACTTCAGACAAGACAAATGTTGAGAAAGAAGCCCTTGAGTCTAAAGTTATAGCTAATGAAGCTATAATCTCAGAGTTGAAGCTCAACATTAAGCACCTTCAAGCCAAAGTTATAGCTAATGAAGCTATAACTTTAGAATTGAAGAAAGTCAATGAGCTTTTACAATCTCAAGCTAAGGCAAAGGAAGTTGTTATTCTTGATCATGAGAAAGTGAATTCTTTTCTTTCTAAGCAATTGAAAGATTTGAAGGCTGAATTCTCCCAAGCCAAAAGTCAACATAATGAGGAGAAACTTATCTTGAACAAACGGTTCAATGATTTTCGTGAAAATTTCAAAAAGAACAATCCCTCCAAAGACTCGAATGTAGATCATTCGTCGTGTGAAAAAAGAAATTCAGTCTTTGAAGGAATTGCTCCTACATGCACGAAAAGTTCATGATAAGTGGGAAGGAAGTCAAAAGGTCTTAGACTTCCTTACCGAACAGTCTAACAATAACATGAAGAAAGGTCTAGGTCATGAATGCTATAGTCGTAGAGACCACGATAAGTGCAAATCCCCTCCTTCTGACCGTGATTTCAGAAGAAGGAAGTATGTCAATCTTTCAGAATATCTGATTTGCAATTATTGTGGTCACAACGGTCATGTTAAAGATAACTGTGTTAAATATGTGAACGACAACAAAAATCAAACTGATTATGTGAAAGAACATGACGCGTCTAGTCTTAATGAGTCCGAATCTGAACCTCAATGTGATGAGGTTAGAAATAATGAGTTTAGATGGTTTTATGACATGGCTTTCGATTACACATCTGTACCTTCAAAATCTAAATCTTATGTGAATCAGAAGCAGTCATTTAAACCTAATGTGCGTCACAACAATAAAAAACAATATAATAAACCTAGCAAACCCTATCCTAAGAAGAAAAGAATTGTCAAACAGGTATGGGTTAGGAAGGATCAAATACATAGAGTCACTAACCACAAAGAACCCAACTTAGCGTGGGTACCTAAAAGCTGTATTTGATTCTCTTGCAGATAATAGTGAAAGAAAACAATCTATGGTATCTCGACAGTGGATGTTCGAGACACATGACTGGAAACAAGAATCTATTTCTTTCACTAGAACCCTTCAATGGTGGCAAGGTCCCCTTTGGAGACAATAAGAAGGGCAACATAATCGGTGTAGGTAAGATTGGTATATCTTCTTCACATGCTATAAATAACGTATATCTGGTAGATGGCCTTAAGCATAACTTGCTAAGTATCTCTCAACTATGTGACAAAGGAAACAAAGTCGTTTTTCATTCAAGTGTTTGTCGTATCATAGTTGAAGGAACTAGTAACGTTATCTTAGAAGGCTTACGTAAACGGAACGTGTATATGATTGATTTAAACAAAGTCACTACAAGTTCCTTTACGTGCATGAAAGTCACTGTGGATGATTCCTGCTTGTGGCACAAGAGGTTTGCACACATCAGTCCAACGATTTTAAAGAAACTTAAGTCTTGGGATTTAGTTGAGGGTCTACCCTCAATCAAATTCGAACAAGAAAAGATGTGTGACTCATGTGCCCGTTGTAAACAAGTTAGATCTTCATTCAAACCGAAACGAGTAGTAAGTACAGAGCTTCCACTTGAGTTGGTACACATGGATTTGTGTGGACCTATGAAAGTTAGAAGCCGCGGTGGATCAAGGTACGTATTCGTCCTAGTCGACGACTACTCCAGGTATGTATGGCCTATCTTTCTATTTACTAAAGATGAAACTTTCGATGAGTTTGTAGTACTAATGAAGCTCGCCCAAAACAAGTCTGATAAAAAGTTAGTTTCCATTCGTACGGATCATGGCACCGAATTTGATAATCAAGCTTTTATAGAATATTGTAGGGAGAATGGTGTAGGACATAACTTTTCTGCACCACGAACCCCACAACAAAATGGTGTCGTGGAACGTATGAATAGAACATTAGAGGACATGGCCCGCACTATGCTTTTTTGTAGTGGCCTTCCTAAGAACTTTTGGGCAGAAGCCATAAGTACTGCATGCTATGTGCACAATAGAGCTATGATTATACCTATTCTCAAAAAGACTCCCTATGAACTTTTAAGAGGGAGAAAACCCAATATAGCTCACCTTCGTTGCTTCGGTAGTAATTGTTTTGTCCATAATAATGGAAAAAGTAATTTGAGCAAATTTGATCCACGAAGTGACGAAGCTGTGTTTGTTGGCTATTCTAATCATAGTAAAGCTTTTAAAGTTTTTAACAAAAGAACCTTGTGCATAGAAGAAAGTGTTCATGTTGTATTTGATGAAGATAGTGTGCTTGAACAAGTTGAACAGAATGAAGAAGAGGACATGAATGATCCAGACTTTCGCCTCTCCAGAGATGACGTGCCAGAAAATAATGAATAAGTTATTGAAGGAATCAATGATGAACTTGATAAATCCACAAATGACCTTGAACAGAGAACTGAGACAATTGTTGATGATACGAATGTCTCTTCTCAAAACAAGGAAAAGGAAACTGAAGTTATAACTGATGATGCTATAACTTTGAACCAGAACCAAGATGGTGTAACTGAAGTTGTACCAACTTCAGCTATAACCCCAGAGTCCAACTCAGGGGGAACCAATCTTGATTCTGAATCATTTGAGGAAAGTGATAGTTTGTCAGATGATGATGAGCCTAGGAACTCTAAGAAATGGAAATATATGAGTTCTCATCCTATGGATAGTATCCAAGGAAGTTTGAATAAAGGAGTTCAAACGAGGCGAACTTTAAATAACTTTTGTTCATTCTATTCTTTTCTGTCTACCATAGAGCCTACCAACATCAAAGAAGCTCTCGCAGAATCCGACTGGATTGTGGCAATGCAAGAAGAGCTTCAACAGTTCGAACGTAATAACGTATGGCACCTGGTGCCACGACCTCCTAATCGAACTGTGATTGGTACTCGATGGGTATTCAGAAATAAATTGGATGATTCAGGAGTTATAGTTCGTAACAAGGCTCGATTGGTCGTTCCAGGTTATAATCAACAAGAAGGGATTGATTATGACGAGACATTCGCTCCAGTAGCAAGACTTGAAGCTATTCGCTTGCTCATCGCATTCGCAGCTCATAAAGGAATGAAATTATTCCAAATGGACGTTAAGACTGCATTTCTTAACGGTTATTTGGAAGAAGAGGTTTTTGTTGAACAACCTCCTGGATTTTTGAATAGCAAGTGTCAAAACCATGTTTTTAAACTCGATAAAGCTTTATATGGTTTGAAACAAGCGCCTAGGGCTTGGTACGACAGATTGTCAAAATTTTTATTACAAAACAATTTTAAGAGAGGATCTGTCGACAAAACCCTATTTCTAAAATCCGAAGGTTCTGATTTACTTGTTGCTCAAATTTATGTAGACGATATTATTTTTGGTTCCACTAACAATAAAATTGGCAAGAAGTATTTTTCAGATCTTAGACCTCAGATTTGAAATGAGCATATGATGGAGAATTGAATATTCTTCCAGGAATGCAGATCAACAAACCAAAGAAGGCATAAAGATCACCAACAAAAAATGTCAGGAGCTAATCAGAAAATTTGGGTATGGAGAACGCTAGCCAATGGACACACCCTATGGGAATGGACAAAAAGTGACCTAGACCGAAATGGTATAAGTCGTACGATGAGACTACATATGAGGTATGATTGGTTCTTTATTTAATGACTGCAAGTAGAACCTGCATTTATGTTCAGCCGAGTGGTCTGTGCTGAATTTCAAGCATGTCTAAGATCAAATAGGATTTGCAGTTAAAAGTATCTTGGGATTATTTAATTGGTACATCTAATTTATATTTGTGGTATCCACTTGAGTGTAATTTCGATCTAGTAGGATATTCAGACGCAGATTATGCGGGATGTTCGTTAGATAGAAAAAGTACCTCTGGATTCGCTACTTTTGTTGGACCTTGCATAATAACGTGGGGCTCAAAGAAGCAAAAGTCGGTTGCGTTATCCACTGCAGAAGCCGAATATATCGCTGCAGGACTGGTATGTTCTCAACTACTTTGGTTAAAGCAACAACTATGTGATTATGGTGTTAATGTTGGTTGTATGCCTGTTTTCTGTGATAATACGAGTGCTATTGTTATTTCTAAGAACCCAGCTCAGCATTCTCGTACTAAGAATATAGACATTAGACATCATTTTTTGCGTGACCATGTAGAAAAGGGCAACATTAAACTCGAATTTTGTAGTACTGATGTTCAATGGGCTGACATTTTAACAAAGGCGTTAGCGAGAAGACGTTTTGAGATTTTGCGGTTGGAAATTGGTTTAATAGGTAGCAATTAAATTCATCTTATTTATTTTGTGAACCTGCGTGACTGGCTAGATTAAGACGAGATTATATGACTGTGTCCGCATATTTCATTGCCAGTATATTTGTGTTTAATATAATATATTTTACGTGAGTATCTTGCATATTTAGTGTTTTATGGAAATTGAATTATGAACCACTTATTTGCCAAAAACCTATCTTATTCACTTTTCAAAATTGAGCCAAATTCTACCCAAGTATCCTATACTAGCCGAAATTCTCAAACAAAATAACCTTACCATATCTTGTTATTTACCAAAACTCTATCCTTACCATATCCCAACAAAAATAACCACCCAAGATTCTTTTCCTACCCAAATTCAAATTGAAAAAAAAAAAAAAAAAAAAAAAAAAGGGAAAAGCCATCAAGTGTGACGGCACAACATGTGCCTAGGTACAAAAGCTACCCTACATCTTACACATTCATAATTACCCTCTTCCACTTATTACTTTTACCACTTCAATACTCAACCAACTTTTACTATCTCCCTCATCAATCTCACGGCACCCTCAACAACACACAATACCCAAACCTTCAAACCTTCAACAATGGCTTCCACTAGATCAAAAATTGCCAAAAACCCAAACCCGAAAACCCCCAAGCCAAGCATGCCTAAAAATACCTCTTCTCCTCCCACACAACATTCACCCAACCCAAACCAAACCGAGTCGGGTGCGGGTCTCGAGGGTACTAAGAGAAGACGGTTAAACAAAGGGAAAGGAAGACTCCAAGAAGAAGCCACAACCGAAATCTTGGACGCGGTTTCCGCGGAGACCACACGGGTCACCTTCCGTGACTTCTCACCGCAAGAAACATCTTTGGGAATTGATAAACTCCGTCTTACAAAAGACGAAAGAAAATTGGTGAACCGGGTTGCTCAATATGGCATACACGGTGGTCGGTACTATCCTAAGGCTTGGTGTGACAAGTCTAAGGCTTTAGGTTTCTTTTCTGATTTTTTGAACTTCCAAGAATGGGAAACGGTGGCTGAGTTTTCGGGTCCGGTGTATCCGATTGAGGTAATCCAGTTCTTTTCCTCTGTTTCTTTAGACAATGGAGTCTTGCATGCCGTTATAAATGGCCGTGCAGTTTCGTTTTCCGTGACGGACTTTTGTACTCTGTTTTTGGTTCCTGATGAGGGAATCAAAATCAATCCGAGTACGTCATGGGAAGAACTGACGGACATGGCTAAGCTGGAGGTTAAGCAGTATTTTGATGTTGGGGCGACGATGTCGAGTTGTGTGTTGGCTGGAAGTGTGTCACCAAAACTGAAATTTCTGTTAAATTTTTTATGGAATACTGTGATTCCGCGACGGGGCGGACGTGATAAAATTGCATGCTATGAGATGTTAGTTGTTAAGCATTGGTTGGAGGGCAATCGGGTTAATTTACCTTCTCTTGTTTTTAATCGTATTTCACAAACCGCCTTCTCGGTGACCGAAGACAAATTTTACTCTACTCTTGACTTGCCATATGGCATGTGGCTGTCTCGGCTTTTTGAGTCAAAGGGAGTTGTTAATATGCAAAATTATGGGGTCGCGGTAAAGGATGAGATGTGTGATACGTTCTTGAAATTTATGAAGCTTGATGCTAATGGTCCGGAATTGTTATTTTTGGTGAAGGGAGGTACGGTTGGTATGCAGTCGGGTGGGGCTGATTTTTCTGTGATTGAATCAAAATTGGATGTGTTCATTGGAAATATTATGGAGCGCATGGATGCGCAAGATAAGAAAATTGAGACGGTATTGGACACGGTTGTTCAAGCCGTGGGCATGGGTTCTTTGGGCTCAACCCGTGACCAAGGTGGGTCGGGTGTGAGTCATGAGATGAGGACATGGATGGATAGTGTGGATGATCGCCTTGCTAAATTGGAACGTAATATCATTGATTGTAAGCAAGAGGCGTATCGGCAAAGGGATAGGATGACTTTCTTGGTGAGCCAAGGCGGGTCGTTGGTTAAGAGCGGGACGGAGATGCGTGAGGGAATGCGTACAATTTATGATGCAACGGAGGCTCTTTCATTGAAAGTCCGGAACTTTGATGTTTGCCTCACCGCTCAAGCTTCTCATGTATCAAATTGCCTTGACCGTCTTTCCACTCTTGAGTACCGCACTAGGCCCGGTTATGTCGATCCTAACAAAATCCGTCAACCCAAAATGCCTTGATTTTTCTCTCCTTGATTGTTTTCACTCTTAAACTACTAATCCTATTCGGCCCATTTGGCTTATTTTGACATTGTCTATTCGGCCCAATGGCAACTAACACTATATTTTGTGGTTTGTAGTTTAATCAACATTTTGCACTTTATTTTGCTTGATATATATCGTCTTATATTGCGTATTTTGCATATCTATTTCTTGCCGTGACATGTGTTATTCTAGTCGTTTCATGTCTTTGTTCTTGTCTTTTCAATGATGCCAAGAGGGGGAAGAAATGATATGATTTGAGTCTTTGCTTAAGCTTGCTCCTTGTCAAGAACTCGTATTCTTAAATATCTCTCAAGCTTAACTTATGGTAAGTTGTTTTGTTTTGCGAATCAAAAGTTGTATAACTTGGAGTGGTTTGTTGAGGTGGAAACCATACTAGTCACAGTGTAAGAAACATCTGAGGAAAAATATATGAGACTTGTCATCATCAAAAAAGGGGGAATTCTGTTGGACCAATTTGATAGTTTTTATAATGACATGTGTTTATGTAATAATGTGTTTTACTCGATATATCATATGCGTGTAATTGTGTGCTTTAGTCTTATTATAGCTAGCAACAATTATGAGAAGAAAGATTAAAGTTAGGCATAACTTTGATAAAGTCTGTGAGACAAAGTTATAACAACTTCAGGAAAAATTGGAAGTGAATTGTAAGTTATAGCTAACCAGGCATAAACTTTAGAAATCGCTTCAAGCAAGATCTACCTCAAATAACACAAGACTCAAGATGGAGGGTCTTTGTGATCAAGATGAAGAGATGATCCGTATACTGAAGATGAAGATTAGATAGTATAGGTCATCATTCGGTAACTATTCCATTCGAGAGATTTTATGTTCAAAGTTATAGCTTTAGCCTATGACTTTAGATGATAAATCAATGATGCATGATTTTGGAAATAAAATGTTTTGAAATGTTTTCAAAAAGTGAAAGAGTATTTTTATATTTATCAAAAGTTTTATTAGAGAATATATTTATGAGATTTTATTGGTTAGTAATACAACTTATGGGTTGTCATGCTACCTAGGGTTTTTAATATATTCTATCTCAATTTGTTGTTAACCTAATTAGCCCACCTAGTGGTTGAGCCATCTAGGGTTTCGTGAAACCTAGTTTGTGCCACCTAGGGATTCGTGCTCCTAGGGGTTCGTGAGCTATAGGATTCGGCCTCCATAGGTTTGTTTCCTTAGTTTACCTAATCTAGGATTCTACTATATCTTTACAACAATATTTTGAGATATCAAGATAAATATATTTCTATAAGATAACCCAAATAATATTTTGAGATAAAGATATTTCTAAAAGATAAGCAAATATTATTTTATGGAAAGATAAGTATCTTTATTAAATATTATACTAGGGTTTTAGATCTACATTATTCTAACTACTATAAATACTCATTCACATATCAATTGTAATTGACACGACATACACACAAAACACAATACATCACACGGCTATTTATTTTACTTGTGTTGATTTTCCAAAATCGTTTTAAAGCAAACCTTTGAGCAAATATTTATTATTTTTAGAGTTTGTTTTTTAAAAGAGTCGTGCATCAATTATTATCAATCGCTTGAGTGAAATACGTTATTGGATAATAGTACATCATTATAAGCTTACAATTCTTTAAAGGGAATTTGTGTGAGTTATATTGTACTTTCTTATTAGCGTAAGATAGTATAGAGTATTTAGCGATACTCACCTTGAGTTATAATCATAGTGTTGATTATACGAGTGGGTTGGTATTTTTTGTAATCCGTAGAAAGGTACTAAAAATTATTAATCGAGAATAGTGGACGTAGGTTTCAACGTCTGAAACTGAACCACTTCAAAATCGTGTGCCTCTCTCTTATCTCTTTACTTTTCGTTATTTCGTTATTCGCGCTTACTTTGATTAATTAATTAGTTGATTTTAATTCATAAGATCAAATAATTAATTACATATCATATAAATCGAAAAAGTGGGGCTAGTTTTTAATACTCAATTCACCCCCCCCTCTTTCGTATTCGATCAATAGACTCTACAACTTTGATGTCTATTGTGATGCTTCCAAGATGGGTTTGGGTTGTGTACTTATGCAAAGTAGGAAAGTGGTTGCTTATGCCTCGAGACAGTTGAGAGTTCATGAAGTGAACTACCCTACTCATGATTTGGAATTAGCCGTTGTTGTTCATGCTTTGAAAGTGTGGAGACACTACCTTATTGGTGTTCATTGTCGTATATTCACCGATCACAAGAGTATGAAGTACATTTTTACTCAAAAGGAATTGAATATGAGACAAAGAAGATGGTTGGAATTGGTGAATGACTATGATTTTGAGTTCTTATACCATGAAGGGAAGGCTAATGTTGTTGCCGATGCTCTTAGGAGAAAATCTTCTCATACCTTGAATGCTATGTGGGTATTGCCCGATGATGTTTGTGCCGAGTTTCAAAGGATGAAGGTGGAGTTTGTGAAACGTGGTTTTGATTATGTTGGTGCTATGACTGCCGAACCTGTTTTTCTCCGCGAGATCCGCGAAAGCCAAGTTGATGATCTTACCTACAAGTCTATTCAAGCCAAACTTCTAGAAGGAAAAGCTAAAGACTTCAAGTTTGATGACAAGGGTGTCATTCGATTCCATGGATGTTTGTTTGTGCCTAATGCTCTTGATTTGAGAAAGCGAGTTCTTGATTAAGCTCATCTTTCCCCTTATTCTATCCACCCCGGAGGTGATAAGATGTATAAAGATTTGAAGCTACAATTTTGGTGGCCGAATTTGAAAGGTGATGTTGTGTCCTATGTCGGAAGATGTCTTACTTGCCAACAAGTGAAAATTGAACACAAGAGGCCCGGTGGATTGCTACAACCTTTGGATATTCCGCTATGGAAGTGAGAATCTATTTCTATGGACTTTGTCATGGCTTTGCCAAGGACCGTTGGAAGTAAGGATGCCGTTTGGGTTATTGTTGATCGTTTGACCAAGTGTGCTAGATTCATTGCGATCAAAGAGACTTGGAGTTTAGATCGTTTAGTGAAAGCCTATGTTGATGAGATTGTTAGATACCATGGTGTTCCCAAGGAGATTATATCCGACCGAGATCCGAGGTTTTGTTCGAGAATTTGGAAGGCCTTACAAGAAGCCATGGGTAGTAAATTGTTGATGAGTACCGCATTCCATGCCGCTACTGATGGTCAGACCGAGAAGACTATTCAGACTTTAGAAGACTTGCTTAGGGCTTGTGCACTCGACTTCCAATCTAGTTGGGAAAAGAGTCTACCGTTGGTGGAGATTTCTTACAACAATAGTTATCATGCCTCGATCAAGATGGCTCCTTATGAAGCTCTCTATGGAAGAAAATGCCGAAGTCCTATTTGTTGGAATCAATTGAGTGATGTTCGTGACTTAGGTCCCGATGTTCTTGTTGAGACTATTGATCATGTGAAAGTCATTCGTGATAGAATGAAAGCCGCTCAAGACCGGCAATAGTCTTATGTCGATGTCCGAAGAAGACCGTTAGAATTTGAAGTTGGAGATAAAGTATTCTTGAAAGTATCTTCGATGAAAGGCGTTAAAAGGTTTGGTGTAAAGGGTAACTTGAGCCCGAAATACATTGGACCCTTTGATATTGTGAAAAGGATTGGTGCCGTTGCTTACAAGTTGGACTTGCCCCCGAATTTGGCTAAAGTTCATGATGTATTCCATGTTTCTCAATTGAGAAAGTATGTTAGTAATCCAAGCCATGTCTTTCAAGCGGAAATGCCCGAACTTGAACCGAATTTATCCTTTGAAGAGAATCTGATCCGCATCCTAGATCAAAAGGATAAGAAGTTGAGAAGTAAAGTGGTGCCTTTAGTGAAAATCTTGTGGAGATGTGCTAATGTTGAAGAAGAGACGTGGGAAACGGAAGCTTCTATGCGTATTAAATATCCAAGCCTATTCGATTAAGGTATCTCCCTTTCGCTCAAGTTTCGAGGGCGAAACTTTTTAAAAGGTGGGGTGATTGTAACACCCGCAAATGTAACCTATTTTTATAGTAAAAATATTTTACGAATACTTTTCAGCGAAATTTAGTTTTAGTTTAAGATTAAATTTTCCGTGTCTAATTTAGAATTTCCGAGTTCGTTTTTGGACTTTACGCGAGATTCCGAGTAAGTTACGTCTTAAGACGTTTATGTGCTTTTACCATGAATTTTCCACTTACTCCCTCATACTCTCTTTTAACCCTAACTCACCTCATTTCAACTTACTCTTCTTCCTCACCAAGTAACCACCAAAACCCTAACCTCCATTCTTGCTCAAGCTTAATATCGACTCTACTCCTTCATCACTCGCTCAAATTCACTAAAGTTCATCTTATTCTTTCCCTCTCATCATCCTCTATCTTAATTGACCAATTCTCTTGTCCTATTACGATCTTCCACTCAATGCAAGGTGTCTTGCAGGTCGTACTTGCATTTGATCATATCAAGAGTGGTTTCCTCGATCTGGAGAGTAACTGTTTCACCAGAATTATCTACCATAGATACCTTCCGAGCGGGGCCACGCATTTTTCAGTTTACTCCTCCTCGAGTGGCTTGAGATTTTAAAACAACCCTGACAAGGGGTGGACAATTTCTATCGCATTATTCCCTTTGTATAGCCACAACTCATCATGACCCAAAAGATGCTTATTTGACCCCAGTTACGAAGGTCGTAGAGCATAAATCAAAATCACTCTGAAACTGAGCCACCTTAGGCGAATTGTCTTTAGTCAAAGAATTGACTCAAAGAGAATACTATAGTAGCTCTTGCCACGACTAGGCTACAAGAGTTGCATAACTCTATAAGCGGTCACTGCCCGACAAATTGTCCCTTACAGTCTGTCTATGTGATCGACTGATCATCCCTTATGACCCTATGGCACTTGAACTTGCCTTCAATCGCATCACACTCTAGTCACTTGGAGACGTCACCTCATATAAGCAACTAAGGGTCAATGTTATGTTAATCCAGTCCACTTTAATGGGGTTCAAAAATTGTCTCTACAACCCATTGGGATATAACAAAGCACAAAACGAGTTTTAGAAACTCAAACGATAAATGTGATTATCATATATGACTCCTAAAACCTAGCTACCCTACACCCACCACAACCGTTTTTACAACATGAAATGGGTGTCCATTTTATTTTCGTAATTTGTCATTTGTCACACAAGTGACATATAACATGTAATTTAGCTTATAAATGTGCATTTAACTAATTTAAATGCAATTTTATAGCAAATAAATTAGACTTAACATTTTAAGTCACATTTTATAATTACATGTAAATAAAATGTGTCATCTCATATTTGGTAAATATAATCTACAACAATTTGTAATTATAATTGACCAATTTTTCGTATCTCAAATGTTTCATAAACATAATGCATTCTTAGTAATATAACAATTAAATTACAAAAAATGAATCTTATTTAATCATATTACAATAAGATATATTTCACACTTACAGTTTAAATTTGGTTCAATTTAATGGATTAATCTGTATCACTATACAATTAATTAATGTACATGATTAGGGGATTGTCCTTTAGGTGTGACCTCGAGGGATCAACTGATCACCACCGTCATACGACAGTAACGTCAAACTCAATTGAGCCAATCGTTACCGATTTATGTTCACCAGTTGACTATAATATTCTTCATCCCTTTGTATTCTTATTATTGAGATTTAATTATGTGATCGCACTATTGTTGAGGACACTTACTCAAACACATAGCTCTTATCAAACTCCAATGGCCTTCCGAAGAGAAAGTCGAGCAAGTCACATGCTTCCATAGATACCACATCGCAGAAGACCTCATCCTTGTACACATTTCCATTAAAGAAAGGCACCAAATATTCTCTATTAACCTTTACCTCAACTCCCTTGCTTAACCATCTGCATTTGTAGGGGTGTGGGCGTTCGTGAGTTCTCAGGTTAAGCTTGTTGACCATGGTGACAGATGCCACATTGATACAACTTTCTCCATCAATGATTAGGTTGCAAACCCTGCCCTGAATGGGACATCTGCTCCTGAAAATTAGGGACCTTTGGTCCTCTTCTAAGGGCACTTGTTGAGAATGCATTACTCTCCAAAGAATCAGGTTGTGACCTATGTCACGGAGAGCCACAACTTCCTCGTGACTAGGTTCCTCCTCGCTAACCATATGCTCTATGGGTTCCTCCTGTCCATACACAACCAAGTCTTCCCTATCTTATTCCTCCACTTCCATAGCCGTCATGACCCTCTTTGAATGACAGTCCTTCCTGAAATGACCATAACCCTTACATTTAAAGAATTTTTTTTTCCTTTATTTGGGTATGGGTTGGGTTTCTGGTTGATAATTCATTTCCCCTTATCTTGTGTACATGGGGTTGCTATTTTGGGTGTCTTAACCATCTTAAGACCACTATAGGTTCTAGACTGAAAAGGTTAAACATCAGGTCTAGGTGTAGCGGTTTTAGTCTTCCCCGTTTTCTCAACTCTCATGGATAAATTCACAACATCATCACAAGACCCCAAAGGCTGCATCCTTACCCTATTAGAAATACTCTTATCTAAGCCCTGAAGGAACCTAGAAATCCTTTGCTCAGGTTTCTTAGTGACTTCACATTGTAGGATTGATTGCTCAAACTCCCTAAGGTAAGTCTCAACAGGCCTTTCATCCCGTCTAAGGTTAGACATATTAATAAATATACCCTAGGTGTAATATTTAGTGACAATTTTGTTTAACATTTTTTTTTAATTTAGACCAAGTTCTAACGGGTTCCTTACCCTCCTTATGCTTCTGATGCTTTAAGTTATCATACCAAAGAGAAGCATAACCCTTAAGTTTCAAGACAACAACTTTCAAGGCTTTAATATAAGAGTAACCTTTATACTCAAAGACCCTTTCAATATCCCTAATCCATTATAACAAATCATCAGGATTAAGACTACAATGAAATTCAGGAATTTCTACCGTAATATAGTTGTCATGTGCCCAAGTTAGTCAACATTACTCATATGGCTTTCATCAGAATCTGAAAGGTGCTCCTCCTCATGGTGAGGTTGGCCTCTTCCTCCTCCCACAAGGAAACCAAGTCCTCTCCCTGTCCCTCTATTAGGTGGTGATGTTCCTCCAGGTGGATTTGGAATGTGTGCCATCAGGGTTTTTAGGGCATTGACCATGACATTAACCACTCCAGCTAGCTCATCCATATTGGTCTCCATGACGACATGTCTATCTTCACTTATTGGGTATTTTTTGTGTTTTTAATATAGGTAGGATATAGTGAAGTCACAATAGTTCTCAACCTAAAGCTCTGATAACCAATTTGTAGTGTAAACCCCCCGGGAATGCATAAATGCAACCAGAGTTTAGCTGATCTTAAAAATAGCAAATGGACTTAACAATTTCTGATATTTTGTGACAATCAATTTGAGAATATTGTTGAATACCGATTAAAGTTTCAAGAATTTAGGATGTGATTTACTATTTTAAACACAAGCAGCAAATCAAACAGTCAGAAAATGGACCATGACTGCGACTGAACTCTATAACTCAAACTGAACAAGGATATAATTATTGAATTGACTCCCACGACTTAATACAGGAAGAAAACTTAGTACCTTGACAAATCTAGGCCTCAAATCCACAGCTAAACACACGATTAAAGACTTAGACCTGAACAACACCACTGAAACAACTCACAGCCTTCCAAAGAGTTACTCAGGGAATCTACCACTCACAGCTTAAACACAGAATGTTAATTAGGCCTGGCTCAAACTACAGTCTAATGCACAAGTTTGAAGGTTGAGAAATATTTCCCAAGGTTTTTTTTTCATTCTTTCAAAAAATCAACCTTCTTACAATGACAACATGTGTGTTATATAGACATTACAAAAGGATTCTGACCCTTGGATGTGAGTATCAACTAAGGGCCCCAAAAGACTCTCAACAACTAACTTAGCTACTTCTGAAGGACACTTAATGAGGACAAGCTCAACAGATACAAAGGATAGACAATAATGCAATATAGACTGAAATACAAAAATAGGAAAAGTAGTCTTGTTTGTTTTTCCTGAAATGTCTAAGTTATGATCGTGTCTTCTCCTCGGCTTGTTTGCTTGTTCTGGCTGCTTCTTAGGACTTACTAAGGACCACTTGTGATTAGATGTACCTCTTTATTAGTGTTGCTACTTAACCTAATGCAAAAGAGGAGCCTGAACTAACCTGAACATGAAAATACCTTTTTGGACTCCTTCTGGAGTTGTCATTTGAATGATGCTTTAGATGGACTTTTGCTCAACCATTGGAAAAACTCTCATGGACAATTTTTTTGGTAATCATGTTTCCTTGGCAGGTGGCCAAGGTAGGGGTTGCTGGAAGGACCTGGTGTACTTTCAGAATGCTTGAAAGTTGGCTCGTGTAGGTGGTAGTGGTAGTGGTGGTGGTGGTAGTAGTCGTCGTAGTTGTTGTGGTGGTGGTCGTAGTAGTAGTGGTGGTGGTGGTGGTGGTGGTGGCCGTAGTAGTAATCGTAGTAGTGGTGGTGGTTGTGGTGGTGGTGGTGGTGGTGGTGAAGATAATAATATTAAATTTGGGTGTAGTGAAAGTAATAATAATGAAGCCATGAGTAGTGAAACAAACAGTAGTTTCAACGAATGTAATGTAAATAACATTAATAACAAGGAGAGAAAGTATGAACTATTAGCTAACCATTTCATTTAAGTAAATTATTTTTTAATTAAATATATAAAATTCAAATTTTTGTAAGTAATCTTCATCCTTAATCTTGTGATTTCATTATATCATCTTTTAAGTTAGGTGTAGAGTCTATTGATCGAATACAAAAGGGGGGGGGGGGGGGGGGGGGGGGGGGGGGGGGGTGAATTGAGTATTAAAAACTGGCCCCACTTTTAGATGGGTTATGCTCATTCATGGACAAGATTTACTCAATCATGGACATAAATGACCATTTTACCCCTCTCATTTAAACGTCAATGTTCATCAATTTTCCCCTTATTTTAGTTCTCCCTTTTATCTTCCTCTCTCCACCCCTCAACCACCACGTCCACCACCCTACCACTGGCCGGACCGGCCCATGCCACCGGCCAAATCTGCAATCACCACCCATACCCTCGCCACAAACTCTAACCACAGCCCCAAGCCGCCACTCTCTGCCATCTTAAAACCTTCTTTTATAAAGTGCCAGCCAACCCAACCCCCCTCCCTAAGCTCTACCACCCATTTCCCACCAGCCTCCCCCACTGCTCGTCCCTGGACCACCAGTCTCATCCTCCTCCGTCGCACCTACTCCGCCACCCCAACCAACGCAGTAACCCCTTCCCCTCTAAATCCCTAATATGTATAAAATATTCCTAAAATAATGTATAAACCCTAATTTGTAGATTGATACAATAAAATGATGTTTAATTACTGAAAATAGAGTTACTAAACTTGATTATTATTGTGTTTGGATCTATATTGGTTGAATTTGAGAGGTATCTATAGGAAGAGAGATTATTTTTTTGTTTTCTTAAAAGAAAGGGTAAGTGTTGGAAAAATTATGAAAAATTGTCCATGAAAGAGTAAAACTTGTCCATGAATGAGTAATTACGCTTTTAGATTTATATGATATGTAATTAATTATTTGATCTTATAGATTAAAATCAAATAATTAATTAACAAAGTAAGCACTAGTAACAAAATAACGAAAACTAAAGAAAGTAAAGAGAGGCACACGGATATTTGAAGTGGTTCAGTTTCACAAGTCGAAACCTACGTCCAGTATTCTCGATTAATAATCTTTAGTACCTTTGTCTGGATTACAAAAATTATCAACCCACTCGTATAATAAATTATGATTATAACTTAAGGTGAGTATCGCTAAATACTCTATACTATCTTAAGTTAATAAGAAAGTAAAATATAACTCACACAGATTCTCGTTAAAGAATAAGTAACATTATGTGATGTTCTTATAACGTTAATAAGAATGTTATGCCTGAAGTTCTTATAACTTTCATTTTTTCTCTTGTAATTGTCGTTAGCTATGATAAGAATAAAACGGACAACTACATGCATATGATAAATCAAGTAAAGCACATTTGTGACAACCCTCGCGAATGCGGAAATAAAACATAATAAGCATGTGATTTATATAGCGGAAAATACGGTGTTTTTAAAACTTTTTACATGCTAAGATAAAGTACGAGGAATGTCAAATAATTACAAAACAAAGTAGAATATACTACAAAGACACGAAGTCTCTCAAAATGTTATTAAGTAACAAAGTTATTAGCAAACTAGCTAAACAACGTCTAGAGGTGATTAATCCAGGCCAACGCCCGCTAGCTCACACCCGAACCCAAAATACCACAAGCAAAAATACATCCAATCAAGCAACCTGTTCATCCATGAAAAACATGAACGCCACAGTCAGTGGGGAGTAACACCGGGTTCTCCCAGCCATATCACAATAAACATACTTTAACGGAAATATGAAAGTAGAAGCATGCATATATAAATATACAGGTGAAATACGAAAAGGATAAATAGGCAATTCAATATATATAAGGATAGGAGCACATGAAGTACAAAACCGTAACCATCATATTATAGATAGACTCGGGAAGACACTCTTAGGCAACCATACACTCACTAGGGCTTGCATCTCATCGTTAGCGGCATAAGTTTGATAAGAGTGAGACTCGACAAACAAACCATGCCAAGTCATCCAAAGATCACAAATAACCAATCATATATTCATCCATACAAACGTACAAATATGTTGACAACATCTCTCACGGTAAATGACACGCACTAGCACCAAGTACATTGCCGTTATGATTAAAATCGCATCCACGGGATAAACATTTCCCTTAACGCATACACGATTCATCATTTCGTATATGTAGACACAATTCCTCCCGTTAGGACGACGATATAAATATCCGATTCTAGTCTAAACCTGGCCAGACTCTTGAAATAACATTTTCCGATTCGACATGCGATAAACGTTTCGCATCCAAGACTCGGTCAAAAAAATAGTAGCCGAGTACCCCAAATTCGGTCAACCTTCACGGAAGAGGCGGAAAGGGCACAAGCATCATAAACAAGCGGTACGCTACATGCAATGACACCACCTCGCAAGTATACAACATTTGACGGCCGGGTCGATCAACGCAAATCGTTCGCCTCCCAACAACGGCGTCATATGCCCACTAACACATGCAATTAAGCAGTAAGGATACACTCCTCCTTCCGACATTCCAGCCTTACGAACGAAGAGGTAGCCGGGGAAATGAGAGTACAAAGCACATAACAAATAGTGCTCAAACCATAACATGTGTAAAACCGAATCAAAGTGGGATATATGAAAAACCGTCACAAAACATGCGATACAAGCCAAAGGAATATCATATATTCGAAACATTAATATTTAAAGTCATTACGTAAATTTATACGATAAATGAACCATCGGAAATATTATAAATGAAAATATAAGAAAGAAACAAAAAAAGCTTCACGAGGTGCCAGCCGGTCCATAGGACCGGCCGCCGGCTACCCGGCTGGCACTTCAACATATATTGAAAACGAGTGAAAATATAAAGGAGTCCCAGCTGGTCAGGGGGACCGGCAGCCGGCTACCCGGCTGGGACCAACATAATACCAAATTCTTCAAAAATATACAGCCGTAGCCCCAGCCGGTCGGCCGGCTGGGACCAACTTAAACCGTGATTCACTATGCTTCACTAAAATCACTCAAATTCATTAACAACCATCAAAATTACAATCAACTACCATTATCATTCATCCATAATCATTAGCAAGTATCAACTAACAACAACTATATCATCACAAGACCCCAAACGCTGCATCCTTACCCTATTAGAAATACTCTTATCTAAGCCCTCAAGGAACCTAGAAATCCTTTGCTCAGGCTTCTTAGTGACTTCATATTGTAGGATTGATTGCTCAAACTCCCTAAGGTAAGTCTCAACAGGCCTTTCATCCCGTCTAAGGGTTAGACATATTAATAAATATATCCTGGGTGTAATATTTAGTGACAATTTTGTTTAACATTTTTTTTTAATTTAGACCAAGTTCTAACGGGTTCCTTACCCTCCTTATGCTTTTGATGCTTTAAATTATCATACCAAAGAGAAGCATAACCCTTAAGTTTCAAGACAACAACTTTCAAGGCTTTAATATAAGAGTAACCTTTATACTCAAAGACGCTTTCAATATTCCTAATCCATTATAACAAATCATCAGGATTAAGACTACCATGAAATTCAGGAATTTCTACCGTAATATAGTTGTCTATGTGCCCAAGTTGGTCAGCATTAGTCATATGGCTTTCCTCAGAATCTGAAATGTGCTCCTCCTCATGGTGAGGTTGGCCTCTTCCTCCTCCCACAAAGAAACCAAGTCCTCTGCCTCTCCCTCTGTTAGGTGGTGATCTTCCTCCAGGTGGATTTGGAATGTGTGCCATTAGGGTTTTTAGGGCATTGACCATGACATTAACCACTCCAGCTAGCTCATCCATATTGGTCTCCATGACGACATGTCTCTCTTCACTCATTGGGTATTTTTTGTGTTTTTAATGTAGGTAGGATATAGTGAAGTCACAATAGTTCTCAACCTAAAGCTCTGATAACCAATTTGTAGTTTAAACACCCTGGGAATGCATAAATGCAACCAGAGTTTAGACTGATCTTAAAAAGAGCAAATGGACTTAACAATTTCTGATATTTTGTGACAATCAATTTGAGAATATTGTTGAATACCGATTAAAGTTTCAGGAATTTAGGATGTGATTTACTATTTTAAACACAAGGAGCAAATCAAACAGTCAGAAAATGGACCATGACTGATACTAAACTCTATAACTCAAACTGAACAAGGATATAACTATTGAATTAACTCCCACGGCTTAATACAAGAAGAAAACTTAGTACCTTGACAAATCTAGGCCTCAAATCCACAGCTAAACACACGATTAAAGACTTAGACCTGAACAACACCACTGAAACAACTCACAGCCTTCCAAAGAGTTACTCAGGGAATCTACCACTCACAGCTTAAACACAGAATGTTAATTAGGCCTGGCTCAAACTACAGTCTAATGCACAAGTTTGAAGGTTGAGAAATATTTCCCAAGGTTTTTTTATTTCATTCTGTCAAAAAATCAACCTTCTTATAATGACAACATGCGTGTTATATAGACATTACAAAAGGATTCTGACCCTTGGATGTGAGTATCAACTAAGGGCCCCAAAAGACTCTCAACAACTACCTTAGCTACTTCTGAAGGACACTTAATGAGGACAAGCTCAACAGAAACAAAGGATACACAATAAAGCAATATAGACTGAAATATAAAAATAGGAAAAGTAGTCTTGTTTGTTTTTCCTGAAATGTCTAAGTTATGATCTTGTCTTCTCCTCGGCTTGTTTGCTTGTTCTGGCTGCTTCTTGGGACTTACTAAGGACCACTTCTGATTAGATGTACCTCTTTATTCGTGTTGCTACTTAACCTAATGCAAAAGAGGAGCCTCAACTAACCTGAACATGAAAATACCTTTTTGGACTCCTTTTGGAGTTGTCATTTGAATGCTGCTTTAGATGGACTTTTGCTCAACAATTGGAAAAACTCTCATGGACAATTTTTTTTGGTAATCATGTGGCCTTGGCAGGTGGCTAAGGTAGGGGTTTCTGGATGGACCTGGTGTACTTTCAGAATGCTTGAAAGTTGGCTCGTGTAGGTTGTATACCAGTCTGCTGGACTGTGGCTGGGCTGGTTTGGCTAATGGCTTGGACTGTGGTTGGACTGGCTTGGATTGTAGCTTGATCAAAGGGCCTGTGGTACGCGATACTTGGCCGAGTGCTTTGCTAACTTGGCCAAGTGACACCTAGGCAGAAGCTTGCCTCAAATACACACCTAATATATTTGGTATAGTACGACCACACGACTATGTACCTAATTATCATAGTATGTATTATTAAAGTAGGAGTAGTAGTAGTAGTAGTAGTGGTGGTGGTGGTGGTGGTGGTGGTGGTGGTGGTGGTAGTAGTAGTGGTAGTGATGGTGGTGGTGGTAGTGGTGGTGGTGGTGGTGGTAGTAGAAGTAGTAGTACTAGTATTGGTGGTGGTGGTGGTGGTGGTGGTGGTAGTAGTACTGGTGGTGGTGGTAGTAGTCGTCGTAGTTGTTGTGGTTGTGGTCGTAGTAGTGGTGGTGGTGGTGGTGGTGGCCGTAGTAGTAGTCGTAGTGGTGGTGGTGGTGGTGGTGGTGGTGGTGGTGAAGATAATAATATTAAATTTGGCTGTAGTGAAAGTAATAATAATGAAGCCATGAGTAGTGAAACAAACAGTAGTTTCAACGAATGTAATGAAAATAACATTAATAACAAGGAGAGAAAGTATGAACTATTAGCTAACCATTTCATTTAAGTAAATTATTTTTTAATTAAATATATAAAATTCAAATCTTTGTAAGTAATCTTCATCCTTAATCTTGTGATTTCATTATATCATCTTGTAAGTTAGGTGTAGAGTCTATTGATCGACTACGAAAGAGGCGGGGGGGGGGGGGGGGGGGGGGGGGGGGGGGGGCGTGAATTGAGTATTAAATACTGACCCCAGTTTTAGATTTATATGATATGTAATTAATTATTTTATCTTATAGATTAAAATCAAATAACTAATTAATTAAAGTAAGCACTAGTAACAAAATAACGAAAACTAAAGAAAGTAAAGAGAGGCACACGGATATTTGAAGTGGTTCAGTTTCACAAGTCGAAACCTACGTCCAGTATTCTCGATTAATAATCTTTAGTACCTTTGTCTAGATTACAAAAATTATCAACCCACTCGTATAATAAATTATGATTATAACTTAAGGTGAGATCGCTAAATACTCTATACTATCTTACGTTAATAAGAAAGTAAAATATAACTCACACTGATTCTCGTTAAAGAATAAGTAACATTATGTGATGTTCTTATAACGTTAATAAGAAAGTTATGCCTGAAGTTCTTATAACTTTGATCTTTTCTCTTGTAATTGTCGTTAGCTATGATAAGAATAAAACACACAACTACATGCATATGATAAAACAAGTAAAGCACATTTGTGACAACCCTCGCGAATGCAAAAATAAAACATAATAAGCATCTCATTTATATAGCGGAAAATACAGTGTTTTTAAAACTTTTTACATGCTAAGATAAAGTACGAGGAATGTCAAATTATTACAAAACAAAGTAGAATATACTACAAAGAGATGAAGTCTCTCAAAATGTTATTAAGTAACAAAGTTATTAGCAAAAAAGCTAAACAACGTCTAGAGGTGATTAATCCAGGCCAACGCCCGCAAGCTCACACCCGAACCCAAAATGCCACAAGCAAAAATCCATCCAATCAAGCAACCTGTTCATCCATGAAAAACATGAACGCCACAGTCAGTGGGGAGTAACACCGGGTTCTCCCAGCCATATCACAATAAACATACTTAAACAGAAATATGAAAGTAGAAGCATGCATATATAAATATACATGTGAAATACGAAAAGGATAAATAGGCAATTCAATATATATAAGGATAGGAGCACATGAAGTACAAAACCATAACCATCATATTATAGATAGACTCGGGAAGACACTCTTAGGCAACCATACACTCACTAGGGCTTGCATCTCACCGTTAGCGGCATAAGTTTGATAAGATTGAGACTCGACAAACAAACCATGCCAAGTCATCCAAAGATCACAAATAACCAATCATATATTCATCCATACAAACGTACAAATACGTTGACAACATCTCTCACGGTAAATGACACGCACTAGCACCAAGTACATTAATGTTATGATTAAAATCGCATCCACGGGATAAACATTTACCTGAACGCATACACGATTCATCATTTCGTATATGTAGACACAATTCCTCCGGGTAGGACGACGATATAAATATCCGATCCTAGTATATACCTGGCCAGACTCTTGAATTAACATTTTCCGATTCGACATGCGATAAACGTTTCGCATCCAAGACTCGGTCAACCAAATAGTAGCCGAGTACACCAAATTCGTTCAACCTTCATGAAAGAAACGGAAAGGGCACAAGCATCATAAACAAGTGGTACGCTACATGCAATGACACCACCTCGCAAGTATACAACATTTGATGGCCGGGTCGATCAACGCAAAGCGTTCGTCTCCCAACAACGTCGTCATATGCCCACTAACACATGCAATTAAGCAGTAAGGATACACTCCTCGTTCCGACATTCCAGCCTTACGAACGAAGAGGTAGCCGGGGAAATGAGAGTACAAAGCACATAACAAATAGTGCTCAAACCATAACATGTGTAAAACCGACTCAAAGTGGGATATATGAAAAACCGTCACAAAACATGCGATACAAGCGAAAGGAATATTATATATTCGAAATATTAATATTTAAAGTCATTACGTAAATTTATACGATAAACGAACAATCGGAAATATTATAAATGAAAATATAAGAAAGAAACGAAGAAAAGCTTCACGAGGTGCCAGCCGGTCCATAGGACCGGCCGCCGGCTACCCGGCTGGCACTTCAACATATATTGAAAACGGGTGAAAATATAGGGGAGTCCCAGCCGGTCAGAGGGAGCGGCAGCCGGCTACCCGGCTGGGACCAACATAATACCAATTTCTTCAAAAATATACAGCCGTAGCCCCAGCCGGTCAGCTGACCGGCAGCCGGTAACTGGCTGGGACCAACTTAACCCGTGATTCACTATGCTTCACTAAAATCACTCAATTTCATTAACAACCATCACAATTACAATCAACTACCATTATCATTCATCCAAAATCATTAACAAGTATCAACTAACAACAGCTATATCATCATAAAACCCCAAAGGCTGCATCCTTACCATATTAGAAATACTCTTATCTAAGCCCTCAAGGAACCTAGAAATCCTTTGCTCAGGCTTCTTAGTGACTTCACATTGTAGGATTGATTGCTCAAACTCCCTAAGGTAAGTCTCAACATGCCTTTCATCCCGTCTAAGGGTTAGACATATTAATAAATATATCCTGGGTGTAATATTTAGTGACAATTTTGTTTAACATTTTTTTTTAATTTAGACCAAGTTCTAACGGGTTCCTTACCCTCCTTATGCTTCTGATGCTTTAAGTTATCATACCAAAGAGAAGCATAACCCTTAAGTTTCAAGACAACAACTTTCAAGGCTTTAATATAAGAGTAACCTTTATAGTCAAAGACCCTTTCAATATCCCTAATCCATTATAACAAATCATCGGGATTAAGACTACCATGAGATTCAGGAATTTCTACCGTAATATAGTTGCCTATGTGCCCAAGTTGGTCAACATTACTCATATGGCTTTCATCAGAATCTGAAAGGTGGTCCTCCTCATGGTGAGGTTGGCCTCTTCCTCTTCCCACAAGGAAACCAAGTCCTCTGCTTCTCCCTCTGTTAGGTGGTGATCTTCCCCCAGGTGGATTTGGAATGTGTGTCATCAGGGTTTTTAGGGCATTGACCATGACATTAACCACTCCAGCTAGCTCATCCATATTGGTCTCCATGACGACATGTCTCTCTTCACTCATTGGGTATTTTTTGTGTTTTTAATGTAGGTAGGATAAAGTGAAGTCACAATAGTTCTCAACCTAAAGCTCTGATAACCAATTTGTAGTTTAAACACCCTGGGAATGCATAAATGCAACCAGAGTTTAGACTGATCTTAAAAAGAGCAAATGGACTTAACAATTTCTGATATTTTGTGACAATCAATTTGAGAATATTGTTGAATACCGATTAAAGTTTCAGGAATTTAGGATGTGATTTACTATTTTAAACACAAGGAGCAAATCAAACAGTCAGAAAATGGACCATGACTGATACTAAACTCTATAACTCAAACTGAACAAGGATATAACTATTGAATTAACTCCCACGGCTTAATACAAGAAGAAAACTTAGTACCTTGACAAATCTAGGCCTCAAATCCACAGCTAAACACACGATTAAAGACTTAGACCTGAACAACACCACTGAAACAACTCACAGCCTTCCAAAGAGTTACTCAGGGAATCTACCACTCACAGCTTAAACACAGAATGTTAATTAGGCCTGGCTCAAACTACAGTCTAATGCACAAGTTTGAAGGTTGAGAAATATTTCCCAAGGTTTTTTTATTTCATTCTGTCAAAAAATCAACCTTCTTATAATGACAACATGCGTGTTATATAGACATTACAAAAGGATTCTGACCCTTGGATGTGAGTATCAACTAAGGGCCCCAAAAGACTCTCAACAACTACCTTAGCTACTTCTGAAGGACACTTAATGAGGACAAGCTCAATAGATACAAAGGATAGACAATAAAGCAATATAGACTGAAATATAAAAATAGGAAAAGTAGTCTTGTTTGTTTTTCCTGAAATGTCTAAGTTATGATCTTGTCTTCTCCTCGGCTTGTTTGCTTGTTCTGGCTGCTTCTTGGGACTTACTAAGGACCACTTGTGATTAGATGTACCTCTTTATTCGTGTTGCTACTTAACCAAATGCAAAAGAGGAGCCTAAACTAACCTGAACAAGAAAATACCTTTTTGGACTCCTTTTGGAGTTGTCATTTGAATGTTGCTTTAGATGGACTTTTGCTCAACCATTGGAAAAACTCTCATGGACAATTTTTTTGGTAATCATGTGGCCTTGGCAGGTGGCCAAGGTAGGGGTTGTTGGATGGACCTGGTGTACTTTCAGAATGCTTGAAAGTTGGCTCGTGTAGGTTGTATACCAGTCTGCTGGACTGTGGCTTGGCTGGTTTGGCTAATGGCTTAAACTGTGGTTGGACTGTCTTGGATTGTGGCTTGATCAAAGGGCCTGTGGTACGCGATACTTGGCCGAGTGCTTTGCTAACTCGGCCAAGTGACACCTAGGCAGAAGCTTGCCTCAGATACACACCTAATATATTCGGTCTAGTACGGCCACACGACTATGTACCCAATTATCATAGTATGTATTATTAAAGTAGGAGTAGTAGGAGTAGTAGTAGTAGTAGTAGTAGTGGTGGTGGAGGTGGTGGTGGTGGTGGTGGTGGTAGTAGTGGTAGTGATGGTGGTGGTGGTGGTAGTAGAAGTAGTAGTACTAGTAGTGGTGGTGGTGGTGGTGGTAGTAGTACTGGTGGTGGTGGTAGTGGTGGTGGTGGTAGTAGTCGTCGTAGTTGTTGTGGTGGTGGTCGTAGTAGTAGTGGTGGTGGTGGTGGTGGTGGTGGCCGTAGTAGTAGTCGTAGTGGTGGTGGTGGTTGTGGTGGTGGTGGTGGTGGTAAAGATAATAATATTAAATTTGGCTGTAGTGAAAGTAATAATAATGAAGCCATGAGTAGTGAAACAAACAGTAGTTTCAACGAATGTAATGTAAATAACATTAATAACAAGGAGAGAAAGTATGAACTATTAGCTAACCATTTCATTTAAGTAAATTATTTTTTAATTAAATATATAAAATTCAAATCTTTGTAAGTAATCTTCATCCTTAATCTTGTGATTTCATTACATCATCTTTTAAGTTAGGTGTAGAGTCTATTGATCGAATACGAAAGAGGCGGGGGGGGGGGGGGGGGGTGAATTGAGTAGTAAAACAGCCCCACTTACATTTAGATTTATATGATATGTAATTAATTATTTGATCTTATAGATTAAAATCAAATAATTAATTAACAAAGTAAGCACTAGTAACAAAATAACGAAAACTAAAGAAAGTAAAGAGAGGCACACGGATATTTGAAGTGGTTCAGTTTCACAAGTCGAAACCTACGTCCAGTATTCTCGATTAATAATCTTTAGTACCTTTGTCTAGATTACAAAAATTATCAACCCACTCGTATAATAAATTATGATTATAACTTAAGGTGAGATCGCTAAATACTCTATACTATCTTACGTTAATAAGAAAGTAAAATATAACTCACACTGATTCTCGTTAAAGAATAAGTAACATTATGTGATGTTCTTATAACGTTAATAAGAAAGTTATGCCTGAAGTTCTTATAACTTTGATCTTTTCTCTTGTAATTGTCGTTAGCTATGATAAGAATAAAACACACAACTACATGCATATGATAAATCAAGTAAAGCACATTTGTGACAACCCTCGCGAATGCAAAAATAAAACATAATAAGCATCTCATTTATATAGCGGAAAATACAGTGTTTTTAAAACTTTTTACATGCTAAGATAAAGTACGAGGAATGTCAAATTATTACAAAACAAAGTAGAATATACTACAAAGAGATGAAGTCTCTCAAAATGTTATTAAGTAACAAAGTTATTAGCAAAAAAGCTAAACAACGTCTAGAGGTGATTAATCCAGGCCAACGCCCGCAAGCTCACACCCGAACCCAAAATGCCACAAGCAAAAATCCATCCAATCAAGCAACCTGTTCATCCATGAAAAACATGAACGCCACAGTCAGTGGGGAGTAACACCGGGTTCTCCCAGCCATATCACAATAAACATACTTAAACAGAAATATGAAAGTAGAAGCATGCATATATAAATATACATGTGAAATACGAAAAGGATAAATAGGCAATTCAATATATATAAGGATAGGAGCACATGAAGTACAAAACCATAACCATCATATTATAGATAGACTCGGGAAGACACTCTTAGGCAACCATACACTCACTAGGGCTTGCATCTCACCGTTAGCGGCATAAGTTTGATAAGATTGAGACTCGACAAACAAACCATGCCAAGTCATCCAAAGATCACAAATAACCAATCATATATTCATCCATACAAACGTACAAATACGTTGACAACATCTCTCACGGTAAATGACACGCACTAGCACCAAGTACAATGCCGTTATGATTAAAATCGCATCCACGGGATAAACATTTCCCTGAACGCATACACGATTCATCATTTCGTATATGTTGACACAATTCCTCCCGGTAGGACGACGATATAAATATCCGATCCTAGTCTAAACCTGGCCAGACTCTCGAAATAACATTTTTTGATTCGACATGCAATAAACGTTTCGCATCCAAGACTCGGTCAACAAAATAGTAGCCGAGTACCCCAAATTTGGTCAACCTTCACGAAAGAGGCGGAAAGGGCACAAGCATCATAAACAAGCGGTACGCTACATGCAATAACACCACCTCGCAAGTATACAACATTTGACGGTCGGGTCGATCAACGCAAAGCGTTCGCCTCCCAACAACGTCGTCATATGCCCACTTGTAACACCCGGAAATGTACCCTATTTTTCTAGTAGAAATATTTTACGAAATCTTTTCAGCAAATTTAAGTTTTAATTTGGAATTTAAAGTTTCGAGTCGAATTTAGAATTTCCGAGTTCGTATATGGAATTTCTGCGAGATTCCATGAGAATCCCGTCTTAAGGCGAGTTTGACTTTTTGTTAACTTTTCCTCATACATAATCATACTCCCTCCCTTAACCTAATATTCATTCTACACAATCACAAATACATTTCTTCTTCCTTAAGCAAGCAAATCCTTGCCTCCCTCTTTGTTTTCGATCTTAGAATTCTCATAGCTCTTTCGTTACTTGATCGAATTCACGTAAGTTCGTCTCATTCTTTTCCCCTTACCTTCCTCTATCCGTATTGATGTTAAAATCATCGTCTTTCTCGCTTTTCAAATTTCCCATCTTTCTCAAGATGAATTTCATTCATCTTTTATGATCTTTATGTAGGTGGTGACTTCCAAGATCCCGACAAAGACTATTACCTTATTGAGGAGGAGCTTGACGATTGGTAGAGACGCTTAAAGGTAACGGTGAAGGGTTACTCGATATCATTTACGTGTTTTACATGCTTTATATGCTAGGAATCGTATTTAGAATACGATTAGAAGCTTAGAAATCATGTTATGAGTAATGAATGTTGTTATATGATGAATGTTGATGATGTATATTTGATTGTTGATAATTATTTGAAGTATATATGAGAATTGAAATGAATTGGTTAAGTAAAGGAAGCTCACGGGTAAAGAGGTGTTCCCTGCCGGTCGACCGGCCGCCGGTCTGCCAACCGGCTGGGAACACATCAGTAACAATATTGAAGTTTTTAGGAATTTTTGTATATGTACTCTGAGCCGGTCCACCGGCCGCCGTTCCACCGGCCGCCGTTCCACCGACCGGCCAGGACCACTTTTCTCTGTTTTCTATAATTTTTGGTTTTTGCCTGTGTTCTGAGCCGGCCCACCGGCCACCGGTCCAATGCCCGGCCTGGAACACGACTGTATTGTTTTCCTATAATTTCTAAAATTCGTAATTTATAATAGTTCGCATGATCCGTTTATCGTATAATTTTACGTAGTGACTTATAATATTCATGTTTTGGATATATGATATTTTATTCGCTTGCATCACATGTTTCGTGACGGTTTTCGATATGTCCCACTTTGAGTCGGTTTTTACAAATGTTACGGTTTGAGCACTGTTTTGTCTTGTGCTTTGTACTCTCATTTCCTTGGCTACCTTTCCGTTCGTAAGGCTGGAATGTTGGAACGGAGAGGTATCCAACTGCAAATGCATGTGTTAGTGGGCATACGACGAGTTGTTGGGAGTTGAACGCAATGCGTTGATCGACCCGACCGTCAAATGTTTGTGTACTTGCGAGGTGGTGTTTTTGCATGTAGCGTACCGCTGTTATGAGGCTTGAGCTTTTTTCCGCCTCTTCGTGAATTGATCTACCGAATTTGGGGTACTCGGTATATATTGATTGACCGAGTCTTGGATGCGAAACGTTTATCGCATGTCGAACCGAAAAATGTGATTTCGGGATTCTGGCCAGATTTAGACTAGGACCGGGTATTTATATCGTCGTTCTACCAGGAGGAAATTAGTCTACATATACGAAATGAATTGAATCGTGTATGAGTTCAGGAAAATGTTTATCTCGTGGATACCTGATAATCATACTTGCCATGTACACGATGCTAGTACGTTTCATTTACCGTCAGAGATGTCGTCTTTGTGTTGTCGTCTTTGAATGCGTGATTTTATGATATTGTTCATGGTCATTGCATGATTGGGCACCGTCAATGTCTTGGTTCGTGAGTGGATGATAATATGTTGGATTTATTGTGATCATCGCATGACTTGACTTGGTTTGTCTGTCGAGTCTCAATCTTATCAATCTTATACCGGTAACGGTGAGATGCAAGCCCCAGTGAGCGTATTCGGTTGCCTAAGAGTGTCTTCCCCGAGTCTTTGAATAACATGATGGTTTCGGAATTGTATTCCATATGCTTTTATCATTGTTTATCGAATTGCCTATTTATTCTTATCGTATCTCACATGTATATTCATATATGCATGATTTTACTTTTGTATTTCCTTATATGTACGTTTAATGTGATATGGCTGGGAGAACCCGGAGTTATTCCCCACTGACTGTGGCGTTCATGTTTTTCATGATTGAATAGGTTGCTTGCATTGGATGACTTTTTGGATATGATATTTTGGGGTTCGGGTGTAAGCTAGCGGGCGTTGTCCCTGGAAGTTCACCTCTAGACGAATTCAGCTAGTTTTGCTAAACACTTGTTCTTTGCTAACACTTTAAGAGACCCCGTCTCTTTGTTGTATTTTCCGCATTTAGTTGTAATATTTTGACACTCCTTGTCTTATTTAACTTGCATGTATAAAAGTTTTTAAAATTACCTATTTCCGCTATATAATTCACATGCTTGTATGTTTTATATTTCCTCATTCGCGAGGGTTGTCACACCACTAACACATGCAATTAAGCAGTAAGGATACACTCCTCGTTCCGACATTCCAGCCTTACGAACGAAGAGGTAGCCGGTAAATGAGAGTACAAAGCACATAACAAATAGTGCTCAAACCATAACATGTGTAAAACAGATTCAAAGTGGGATATATGAAAAACCGTCACAAAACATGCGATACAAGCGAGAGGAATATCATATATTCGAAACATTAATATTTAAAGTCGTTACGTAAATTTATACGATAAACGAACCATCGGAAATATTATAAATGAAAATATAAGAAAGAAACGAAGAAAAGCTTCACAGGGTGCCAGCCGGTCCATAGGACCGGCCGCCGGCTACCCGGCTGGCACTTCAACATATATTGAAAACGATTGAAAATATAGGGAAGTCCCAGCCGGTCAGGGGGACCGGCAGCCGGCTACCCGGCTGGGAGCAACATAATACCAAATTCTTCAAAAATATACAGCCGTAGCCCCAGCCGGTCAGCTGACCGGCAGCCGGTCGGCCGGCAGGGACCAACTTAACCCGTGATTCACTATGCTTCACTAAAATCACTCAATTTCATTAACAACCATCACAATTACAATCAACTACCATTATCATTCATCCAAAATCATTAACAAGTATCAACTAACAACAACTATATCATCACAAGACCCCAAAGGCTGCATCCTTACCCTATTAGAAATACTTTTATCTAACCCCTCAAGGAACCTAGAAATCCTTTGCTCAGGTTTCTTTGTGACTTCACATTGTAGGATTGATTGCTCAAACTCCCTAAGGTAAGTCTCAACAGGCCTTTCATTCCGTCTAAGGTTAGACATATTAATAAATATATCCTGGGTGTAATATTTGTGACAATTTTGTTTAACATTTTTTTTTAATTTAGACCAAGTTCTAACGGGTTCCTTACCCTCCTTATGCTTCTGATGCTTTAAGTTATCATACCAAAGAGAAGCATAACCCTTAAGTATCAAGACAACAACTTTCAAGGCTTTAATATAAGAGCAACCTTTATACTCAAAGACCCTTTCAATATCCCTAATCCATTATAACAAATCATCAAGATTAAGACTACCATGAAATTCAGGAATTTCTACCGTAATATAGTTGTCGATGTGCCCAAGTTGGTCAGCATTACTCATATGGCTTTCATCAGAATCTGAAAGGTGCTCCTCCTCATGGTGAGGTTGGCCTCTTCCTCTTCCCACAAGGAAATCAAGTCCTCTGCCTCTTCCTCTGTTAGGTGGTGATCTTCCTCCAGATGGATTTGGAATGTGTGCCATCAGGGTTTTTAGGGCATTGACCATGACATTAACCACTCCAGCTAGCTCATCCATATTGGTCTCCATGACGACATGTCTCTCTTCACTCATTGGGTATTTTTTGTGTTTTTAATGTAGGTAGGATATAGTGAAGTCACAATAGTTCTCAACCTAAAGCTCTGATAACCAATTTGTAGTGTAAACCCCCAGGGAATGCATAAATGCAACCAAAGTTTAGACTGATCTTAAAAAGAGCAAATGGACTTAACAATTTCTGATATTTTGTGACAATCAGTTTGAGAATATTGTTGAATACCGATTAAAGTTTCAGGAATTTAGGATGTGATTTACTATTTTAAACACAAGGAGCAAATCAAACAGTCATAAAATGGACCATGACTGAGACTGAACTTTATAACTCAAACTGAACAAGGATATAACTATTGAATTGACTCCCACAGCTTAATACAGGAAGAAAACTTAGTACCTTGACAAATCTAGGCCTCAAATCCACAGCTAAACACACGATTAAAGACTTAGACCTGAACAACACCACTGAAACAACTCACAACCTTCTAAAGAGTTACTCAGGGAATCTACCACTCACTGGTTAAACACAGAATGTTAATTAGGCCTGGCTCAAACTACAGTCTAATGCACAATTTTGAAGGTTGAGAAATATTTCCCAAGGTTTTTTTTTTCATTCTTTCAAAAAATCAACCTTCTTAGAATGACAACATGCGTGTTATATAGACATTAGAAAAGGATTCAGACCATTGGATGTGAGTATCAACTAAGGGCCCCAAAAGTCTCTCAACAACTACCTTAGCTACTTCTGAAGGACACTTAATGAGGACAAGCTCAACAGAGACAAATGATAGACAATAAAGCAATATATACTGAAATACAAAAATAGGAAAAGTAGTCTTGTTTGTTTTTCCTGAAATGTCTAAGTTATGATCTTGTCTTCTCCTCGGCTTGTTCTGGCTGCTTCTTAGGACTTACTAAGGACCACTTGTGATTAGATGTACCTCTTTATTCATGTTGCTACTTAACCTAATGCAAAAGATGAGCCTGAACTAACCTGAACATGAAAATACCTTTTTGGACTTCTTCTGGAGTTGTCATTTGAATGCTGCTTTAGATGGACTTTTGCTAAACCATTGGAAAAACTCTCATGGACAATTTTTTTGGTAATCATGTGGCCTTGGCAGGTGGCCAAGGTAGGGGTTGCTGGATGGACCTGGTGTACTTTCAGAATGCTTGAAAGGCTGCTCGTGTAGGTTGTATACTAGTCTGCTGGACTGTGGCTTGGCTGGTTTGGCTTATGGCTTGGACTGTGGTTGGACTGGCTTGGATTGTGGCTTGATCAAAGGGCCAGTTGTACGAGATACTTGGCCGAGTGCTTTTCTAACTCGGCCAAGTGACACCTACGCAGAAGCTTGCCTCAGATACACACCTAATATATTCGGTCTAGTACGGCCACACGACTATGTACCCAATTATCATAGTATGTATTATTAAAGTAGGAGTAGTAGGAGTAGTAGTAGTAGTAGTAGTAGTAGTAGTGGTGGTGGTGCTGGTGGTGGTAGTAGTAGTAGTACTAGTAGTGGTGGTGGTGGTGGTGGTAGTAGTAGTACTAGTAGTGGTGGTGGTGGTGGTGGTGGTGGTGGTGGTGGTCTTCGTGGTGGTGGTGGTGGTGGTGGTGGTGGTGGTGGTAGTAGTACTGGTAGTGGTGGTGGTGGTAGTAGTAGTCGTCGTAGTAGTTGTGGTGGTGGTCGTAGTAGTGGTGGTGGTGGTGGCCGTAGTAGTAGTCAGAGTGGCGGTGGTGGTGGTGAAGATAATATTATTATTAAATTTGGCTGTAGTGAAAGTAATAATAATGAAGCCATGAGTAGTGAAACAAACAATAGTTTCAACGAATGTAATGAAAATAACATTAATAACAAGGAGAAAAAGTATGAACTATTAGCTAACCATTTCATTTAAGTAAATTATTTTTTAATTAAATATATAAACTTCAAATCTTTGTAAGTAATCTTCATCCTTAATCTTGTGATTTCATTATATCATCTTTTATGTTAGGTGTAGAGTCTATTGATCGAATACGAAAGAGGCGGGGGGGGGGGGGGGGGGTGAATTGAGTATTAAAAACTAGCCCCACTTTTTAGATTTATATGATATGTAATTAATTATTTGATCTTATGGATTAAAATCAACTAATTAATTAATCAAAGTAAGCACTAGTAACAAAATAACGAAAACTAAAGAAAGTAAAGAGAGGCACACGGATTTTTGAAGTGGTTCAGTTTCACAAGTCGAAACCTACGTCCAGTATTCTCGATTAATAATCTTTAATACCTTTGTCTGGATCACAAAAATTATCAACCCACTCGTATAATAAATTATGATTATAACTTAAGGTGAGTATCGCTAAATAATCTATACTATCTTAAGTTAATAAGAAAGTAAAATATAACTCACACAGATTCTCGTTAAAGAATAAGTAACATTATGTGATGCTCTTATAACGTTAATAAGAAAGTTATGCCTGAAGTTCTTATAACTTTGATCTTTTCTCTTGTAATTGTCGTTAGCTATGATAAGAATAAAACACACAACTACATGCATATGATAAATCAAGTAAAGCACATTTGTGACAACCCTCGCGAATGCGGAAATAAAACATAATAAGCATGTGATTTATACAGCGGAAAATACGGTGTTTTTAAAACTTTTTACATCTTAAGATAAAGTACGAGAATGTCAAATAATTACAAAACAAAGTAGAATATACTACAAAGAGACGAAGTCTCTCAAAATGTTATTAAGTAACAAAGTTATTAGCAAACTAGCTAAACAACGTCTAGAGGTGATTAATCCAGGCCAACGCCCGCTAGCTCACACACGAACCCAAAATACCACAAGCAAAAATCCATCCAATCAAGCAACCTGTTCATCCATGAAAAACATGAACGCCACAGTCAGTGGGGAGTAACACTGGGTTCTCCCAGCCATATCACAATAAACATACTTCAACGGAAATATAAAAGTAGAAGCATGCATATATAAATATACATGTGAAAGACGAAAAGGATAAATAGGCAATTCAATATAAATAAGGATAGGAGCACATGAAGTACAAAACCGTAACCATCACATTATAGATTGACTCGGGAAGACACTCTTAGGCAACCATACACTCACTAGGGCTTGCATCTCACCGTTAGCGGCATAAGTTTGATAAGATTGAGACTCGACCAACAAACCATGCCAAGTCATCCAAAGATCACAAATAACCAATCATATATTCATCCATCCAAACGTACAAATACGTTGACAACATCTCTCACGGTAAATGACACGCACTAGCACCAAGTACATTGCCGTTATGATTAAAATCGCATCCACAGGATAAACATTTCCCTGAACGCATACACGATTCATCATTTCGTATATGTAGACACAATTCCTCCCGGTAGGACGACGATATAAATATCCGATCCTAGTCTAAACCTGGCCAGACTCTCGAAATAACATTTTTCGATTCGACATGCGATAAACGTTTCGCATCCAAGACTCGGTCAATCAAATAGTAGCCGAGTACCCCAAATTCGGTCAACCTTCACGAAAGAGGCGGAAAGGGCACAAGCATCATAAACAAGCGGTACGCTACATGCAATAACACCACCTCGCAAGTATACAACATTTGACGGTCGGGTCGATCAACGCAAAGCGTTCGCCTCCAAACAACGTCGTCTTATGCCCACTAACACATGCAATTAAGCAGTAAGGATACATTCCTCGTTCCGACATTCCAGCCTTACGAACAAAGAGGTAGCCGGGGAAATGAGAGTACAAAGCACATGACAAATAGTGCTCAAACCATAACATGTGTAAAACCGACTTAAAGTGGCTTATATGAAAAACCGTGACAAAACATGCGATACAAGCGAAAGAAATATCATATATTTAAAACATTAATATTTAAAATCATTACGTAAATTTATACGATAAACGAACCATCGGAAATATTATAAATGATAATATAAGAAAGAAACCATGAAAACGAGTGAAAATACAGGGGAGTCCCAGCCGGTCGGGGGACCGGCAGCCGGCTACCCGGCTGGGACCAACATAATACCAAATTCTTCAAAAATATACAGCCGTAGCCCCAGCCGGTCAGCTGACCCGCAGCCGGTCGGCCGGCTGGGACCAACTTAACCCGTGATTCACTATGCTTCATTACAATCACTCAATTTCATTAACAACCATCACAATTACAATCAACTACCATTATCATTCATCCATAATCATTAACAAGTATCAACTAACAACAACTATATCATCAACAACACAATTCGTATGATTACTAATCATATTCTAAATACGATTATTAACATAGAAAACACATTAAAACACGTAAAGATATCGAGTAACCCTTCACTGTTACCTTTTTGCGTCTTCAATCCTCGTCGAGGTCCTCGTCTACTAAGTAGTAGTCTTTGTCGAGGTCTTGGAGGTCACCACCTACAATTAGACAATAAAAGATGAATATAATTCACCTTTGAGAAAGACGGATAAATTGAAAAGCGAGAAAGACGGTAATATTATTACCAATTAAGATAGAGCACGATGAGAGGGAAAGAGTAAGACGAACTTTGGTAAATTTGAGCGAGAAATGAAGGAGTAGAGTCAATAAGGACCTTGATCAAATATGGAGCTTAAGCTTTGGGTGGTTACTTGGTGGGGAAGAAGGATGTTGAATTCTAAATTAGACGTCTTAAGACGTAACTTACTCGAAATCTCGCGTAAAGTCAAAAAACGAACTCGGAAATTCTAAATTAGACACGGAAAATTTAATTCTAAACTAAAACTAAATTTCGCTGAAAAGTATCCGTATAATATTTTTAATATAAAAATAGGGAACATTTGCGGGTGTTACAATCACCCCACCTTTTAAAAAGTTTCACCCTCGAAACTTGAGCGAATGAAAGATACCTTAATCGAATAGGCTTGGATATTTAATACGCATAGAAGCTTCCGTTTCCCACGTCTCTTGTTCAACATTAGCCCATTTCCACAAAATTTTCACTAAGGGCACTACCTTACTTCTCAACTTCTTATCCTTGCGATCTAGAATGCAGATCGGCTTCTCTTCAAAGGATAAGTTCGGTTCAAGCTAGGGCATTTCTGCTTGAAAGACATGGCTTGGATGACTAATGTACTTCCTCAATTGAGAAACATGGAATACATCATGAACTTTAGCCAAATTCGGGGGAAAGTTCAACTTGTAAGCAACGGCACCAATCCTTTTCACAATATCAAAGGGTCCAATGTATTTCAAGCTCAATTTACCCTTTACACCAAACCTTTTAACACCTTTCATTAGGGATACCTTCAAGAACACTTTATCTCCGACATCAAATTCTAACGGTCTTCTTCGGACATCGGCATAAGATTTTTGTCGGTCTTGAGCGGCTTTCATTCTATCACGAATAACTTTCACATGATCAATGGTTTCAACAAGAACATCGGGACCTAAGTCACGAACATCACTCAATTGATCCAACAAATATGACTTCGGCATTTTCTTCCAAAGAGAGCTTCATAAGGAGCCATCTTGATCGAGGCATGATAACTATTGTTGCAAGAAAACTCTACCAACGGTAGACTCTTTTTCCAACTAGATTGGAAGTCGAGTGCACAAGCCCTAAACAAGTCTTCAAAAGTCTGAATAGTCCTCTCGGTCTGACCATCAGTAGCGGCATGGAATGCGGTACTCATCAATAATTTACTACCCATGGCTTCTTGTAAGGCCTTCCAAAATCTCGAACAAAACCTCGGATCTCGGTCGGATATGATCTCCTTGGGAATACCATGGTATCTTGTAACAACCCGAAATATACCCTATTTTTCTAGGGAAAATATTTACTAACACTTTTCAGTAGACTTAAGTTTTTAAAATAGAATTTTTTTGTTCCGAGTCGTATTTTGAAATTCCGCGTTCGTATTTGGAATTTCTGAGAGATTTCATGAAAAGACCGTTTTTAGTCATCTTTGACTTTTCTTGACTTTTAAGTCGTCTTTGACTTTTTCTTGACTTTTTAAAGTCGTCATTGACTTTTCTTGACTTTTAAGTAGTCATAAACTTTTCTTAAACTTTTAAGTCATCTTTGACTTTTCCCGACTTTTAAGTCGACTTTGACTTTCGTTGACTTTTCCCGACTCGCCTTGCAATTTTGAAGACCGAAATTTTATTTAAAAAATTATATTTTTAATTTATTCTTATTTTGATTTATTATGATTTATCATAATTTAATATAATTATTTTGAATTTATTCGGAATTTAAAGAATAACTTTTACGGTTTTAACCGAACGTCATTTAATTATTCCCGACTCATCGTAAATCCCGAAACAAAAATCGAAACTCGACTTTGGCATGAGTCACACGCCCATGTCATCGTTTTCCACTCACTGGAGATATTTTAATTGTTTCGATTAAACTAATACAAATATCTAAGATATTTGTAGCTTTATCGATCCGTCCGTTTAAATTACGCAAATCGCTCAAAATCAGACCCGATTCCTACCCATTTCACACGCCCCATGTCACCTATTTTTCACTCATGTTAGATCTTTTAATTAATATGATTAAACTAATAATAATATCTAAGATATTTGTAAATTTATCGGTCTGTCAACTTAAATTCCGCAATCGCTTAAAAACAGACCCGATTTGTGTTCATTTCTCACGTCTCCTTTGTCCTCTCTTTGACCTTGATATTTTCTTTCTTTTCATTTCAATAACATAATATCTTGATATTTAGTTTAATTAACTTAATCGCTAATTATATTTAATCAATTACCGTAATATAATTATAAAATTCGAGTCAATTACGTAACAACAATTTCAAAATCCGACTCCATATTCCTTCTATATGTACACGGCCCAATCACCCTCTTTACTCACCAACAACTTTTCATTTTTCAACAAATCAAATTAAGATCAAATTATCACTTTCTTTAATCGTTCTTGAGTGTTCTTGAGCGTTCTTCATCCGTTCTTCATCGTTCTTGAGCAAAATCCTCATAAAATCTTCATTTCTTAATTAAATCCGTCCTAACTTATAATTCTAGAATCTCCTCTTCGCTCACCATC
>JAIUZE010016870.1:0-34244 GCA_022085475.1 Heliosperma pusillum
TGCAAAAACAAAGTTTCCAAATGAGTTACTGGAGTGTTCTCAGCCGGTGGTCAGACCGGCGGCCGGTCGACCGGCTGGGAACACCCCTTCATTCGTGAGCTTCCAAAGCTTAACCAATTCAATCCAAAACTTATATATACTTCTAATAATCATCAACAATCAATATATATCATCAATATTCATCATATAACATCATTTACTAATCATAGCATGGTTTCTAATCTTCCTAATCGTAATCTAATACTATTTTCTAGCATATAAACATGTAAAACACGTAAGTGATACCGAGTAACCCTTCACCGTTACCTTTATGCGCCTCTACTAGTCGTCAAGCTCCTCTTCTATAAGGAAATAGTCTTTGTCGGGATCTTGGAGGTCACCACCTACAATTAGATCGCAACAAGATGAATAAAGTTCATCTTGAGAAAGACGGGAAATTTGAAAAGCGAGAAAGACGATGATTTTAATATCAATACGGATAGAGGAAGGTACGGGATGAAGAATAAGACGAACTTACGTAAATTCTATCAAGTAACGAAGAAGTTACGACGAATCAAAGATCGATATTCAAAGAGGGAAAGTTTCTTAAGTAAGAAGAAAGGGTTTTGGTGTTTGATTTTGTGTTGAATGAAAAATTAGGGTAAGGGAGGGAGTAGAGTGAGTTGTGTAGGAAAAAGTCAAAGACGGTTTCAAAGTCAAGAAAGTCAAACCCGACTCAAAAGTCAAGAAAAGTCAAACTCGCCTTAAGACGGAATTTTCATGGAATCTCGCAGAAATTCCAAATACGAACTCGGAAATTCTAAATTCGACTCGAAACTTTAAATTCTAAATTAAAACTTAAATTTGCTGAAAAGATTTCGTAAAATATTTCTACTAGAAAAATAGGGTACATTTCCGGGTGTTACACATCGGTATGTACAAGGCCTAATACTTCACTTGCTCGTGTCCCTTTTCCTGTAAAAGGAGCACGAGTCATCTTGCCCAAAAGACAAGATTCGCATTCACCATAAGATTCGTAATCAAATGGTTTGAGAAGTTTTGTTGAAACGAGTCTCTTTATGCGTCGTTCGTTTATATGACCTAAACGACAATGCCAAAGGTATGATTGATTAGGTTCACCTAATTTGAGCTTCTTGCTTTCGATATGATATATTTCATTAACATTATCAAGAACATAAATGCCTCCAATAGAGATGGCTTTACCATAAAACACATCATTAAAAGAAAACGAACAACTATTGTTCTTGATTACAAAAGAGAAACCCTCCGTGTCAAGTACGGAAATGGAGATAATGTTCTTAGTCAAGGAGGGTACAAAATAACAATTATTTAAATACAACTCAAGACCACTAGCTAAGGTTAATACATAAGTTCCTACGGAGACGGCGGCAACTCTTGCTCCATTCCCCATTCGTAGGTCCACATCACCCTTGGCTAGTGCTCGCACGTCCTTCAGCCCCTGCAAGTGATTACAAAGGTGAGAACCACATCCAGTATCAAATACCCAAGTGGAAGTGCAAGCATAGTTAATATATATCATATAGAGAGAAGAGAGGATTATACCTGACGGTGTCACACATCCGTCCTTCTTATCCTTCAAATACTTGGGACAATTGTGTTTCCAATGTCCCTTGCCTTTACAATAAAAGCATTGGGCCTCGGCGTGCTTCTTACCCTTAGCCTTGGCATTGCTATTCATAATAGCTTTGCCCTTTCCCTTTCCTTGCTTCTTAAATTGGGCTTTGGCTTTTCCCTTCCCCTTTTGAACCCCTAGCTTTAAGTTCTTCAATCTCATTGTAAGAACATCCTTTTGCTCACTCCCACTTGCTTCCATATCCCTTTCGACTTGGATAAGGAGAGCATGGACCTCGTGAAAGCTCTTATCCATGCCATGCATGTTATAGTTTGCCCTAGCTTGAGCAAACTTGGGAGGAAGTGAGTGAAGGATGCGGCCAACCGCTAGCTTCTTAGGAATCTTGACCCCTAGATGATCTAGAGTGTCAACATGTTCCACCATCTTAAGCACATGTGGGCCAACCTTTTGGCCCTTTTCTAGCTTGGCTTCAAAAAAGCCAAGTCATAGCATTGTATTGGCGAATCTCGGGTGATTGAGAAAAAACCAATGTCACCCTAGAGAATATCTCATATGCTCCAAGGGTGATGTATTGTTGCTTAAGGCTTGAGGACATCGACCAAATCAAGACCATCTTGACGTCGTTTGCTACCTTAAGGTATTCCTCATAGGCGGCTTTGGCCGCATTAGTGGCTCTTGGGCCGGGTTCATTGGGAGGTGCCTCGGTCAAGTAGCGCAAAACGTTATCCGATAACGCCGCACTCTTGATCGTTTGCTCCCACTCGACGAAATTAGTTCCATCGTCTTTTAAGATGCATTTGTCCATAACGGACCTTAGCCATGAGTCTTTTCCTAGTTGAACGGTGTTGTTATTGTTTGCCATTGCGAATTATGAATAACTACAACAAAATTAGGAAATATTAACATTCATTGTTTTAATCAATTTTACTTGTATAACCAATTTAAACAAGTCACTCATATAATGACCCCTCACGAAATTATATAAGCGATTCCGAGACCCGCATTTTAGACAAAAGAACATGTTATGCAACTTTTATGTAAAAGACGGTAAGTCAACTTTTGACTAATTCTACTCCTAGAACTCTCGGTTGACGGATTTCAACTAAACCCATCTCCTAGTCCCAAGATAACGCTTATCTTGTTGAGTCCAACCCAATTTAGGCGTGTGATCGTATCACCCTACTTACCCGAGGTAAAAAGGTCCACGTTGTGGTTGTCCTAATGAACACGGGGTTCATAGGTGCTTCAATTGGTAAGGCTAAATCTCAATTCCTTTTTTAAGTTATGTGAGAGGTCTTGCCAATTTTAGTTATTAATTCCCTATAAGTGAACTAAGTCGGTGAATTTTGAATAACGTTGAATTGACAATCGATAAATAAAATGCATGTTGGTGATTTTGGCATGTGCGGAAAAATAAAGCAAGCAATCAAATTAAATCCTAGTATGGCCACCTAGCTAATCTAATTAACTAGATGATTACAAATCGGAAACCAACTCCTTGGTCCCTTGCCTCTTCATGGAACGCCTTTCCAATATGGCACCGTCTTTTGGAACACCGACTTTGGGAATCACCGTCTTCACAATAAATAATTACAAAAATACAAATGAATACATAGCAAATTCCTATTATACATTTGATCTATAAAATGAAATTATTAATTATTACAAAACGGCGATACGAAATCGCAATAAATTACAACCGAATCGGTATTCCCTTACATTACGGGTAATACCGATTAAAAATAATCTAGGCCATACTAGGTACATCTTGCGATAAAATAAATAAATGACATTCATTCATTCAACAACATAAATAAAAATATGTAAAATCTTGCCAAAATCACCCTCAACACTTGTCATGTTCATTCTAGCTCGGTTTTTACGATGTTTATCGATTTTTATCTACTAAAAATCAATAATCAACACTTAAATCGTATTTAAGCTCAAACTAATTATCTAAACTGATTTAGAACTCAAAATTAGTCCCTACTAATTTCATTTGAATTTAATTAGTTTGATTTGATCGCATTTGCTATTTAAAGAGGTTTAATCATAACTTTTATGAATTAAACCCAAAATAAAATGAAAAATCATTAAAATTGAAACAAAAAAATATTTGTACATACTGGAACACTTCCAGAAACCTCAAGAACAAAAAACATTTGCCCAAAAATTTGAAATGATTTTATGAACAAATAGCTTTATAAGAATCGGTTTTTATCAAATAAAAACAAACTAAAAAAGTAAAATGATGAAACAAATTTTCAACTTTTACCAGTATGATATAAAAAATATTTTAAAATGTGCAAAAAATTTTGAACTCCAGAAAGTCTCGTTTCAATTTTAAGAACAAAATAACTCCTTTAAATCGATTTTTATCCAATAAAAATCAATAACCATGCAATACATGACCAAATGTCACGAAACATTACATACAGTATGTACACCATGCATGTGAGATCATAATAAAAATTTGAGGCCAGATTCAACATGCAACTATTTTTAGTTAACTTTTAACATAAAACCGCATGTTAACACGGATATAAAGGCCATAAAACATAGTAAATAGCAAATTAATTCGTAAATTCACCAAATTTGACCACAAACATTTTGAGGTCAGTAGGTATGCATGAAAATCAGAAAATTTCGTGAAAACCATTTTTAACATAAATTTTCGATTTTTACTCAAGTTATCGTATAACCCGATTTTAATGCTTAAAATCAACATGCATGCTACAAGCTAGCTCTGATACCACATGATAGTTCATAGACCCTAATTAGACTCCTCTAATTAGTTACTAAATTACTTGTTAATTTAGTGTTTAATAAAGATCTATGTAACATGCATGCAAATTAAAATGCATAATAAAAAGTAAGAAGAAATTTCCTTACATTGGGAAATTTCGGTTTATATGGGCACAACAAGAAACACCTTTCTTGTTGATCTTGTGCTAGAAAGAAATAGATGATCCTCCTTGTAATCTTCAAATTAGAAGACCTCCTTTAAGAAGCACCCAAGAGAGAACCCAAACTAATCACTTAGTTTTTGACTAGAAAACACAAGTGATAAGATGAACTAATATTAGATTTTATTACTACTCTAGTAATAGGAAATATTAGTGTTTGAGAGGTTTTAGAGAGATGAGGATTTTTAGTGAGATAAGCATCAAAATAAGAATGAACAAGCAAGTCAAAATGAACAACAAAATTGTCCATTTAAGGACACAAGGGTCCGGCCAAGAGAGCCTATGTGGCCTCTTATTTTGCTTAAAATAATCCCATGCAAATTGGTTGAGTGTAGATGTGAATTAGAACATGATCATGTGTCATAAACATGACATGATCACATGTTGTAGTGTAATACAAGAAACAACAATCATCATGTTATACACTACCAAAATTTCGGCACCCACTAGTGTCATGTGGTCCATTTTGATTTTTGATATTTGTCCCACAAATACTTATAATCATATGTTTAATTATCTTGTATAATTAAGGGTTAATATGATCATATAACAATTATATGACTCAAATTAATAAATAATATACACTTAACTTTTAAGTGATATTTTATCATTATATCAATATATAATGGGTCCCACAATGCCTAGTTAGATTATTTTACAACTCCTTGTAAATATAATTAACTAATCACCTCTACCTCAAAGTATATGCATAACCTCAACTAATTTAATGAATTCACTATTAATCATTAAATTAAATCTTATTTAATCGTATTAAAATAAGACGTAAAATTTATTCAGTCAATTATCGTATAATTGACTAATAAACTTATCCGGAATGAGTTCGTAACTCACTTTCTAATAAATAACTCTCGTAACTAAACATATATCAAACATATATGTAAAGTACTAATTAATATGTATCGTATACAAATAATTAGATTTCTGTTTGGGTCTCATCCTATAGGTGTGACCGAAAGGGGTCAGTTGATTACCGCCGTCATACGACAATAACGTCTAACTCTCGTCAGCTGACCGTTATCGATTTACGTTAATCAACTGACGTGGAGTATCAAAATACTAGTCATCCCACTAATATTCCAAAATGAGATTTATAATATAAATGCACTATTGTGGAGGACACTTGCTCCAACATTCTGCACTCCAAAGGGACCAGCAAGGCCATTGGAGTGAACTTCTTTGACCAGTAATCCTCTATAAGGTCCCTTAGGCACACATAGTTTGTTTCCATAGAATAGATAGCCTTCCAGTGCTGTGTATTTGCTCCCTTTCTTAACTTGTCCTTCCTGATGCACCTCCCATTCACGCTTGAAGTCTGGATCTTCCTGATAGAGCTCTTTCATGAATTCAAATCCCAATACCCTTTGTTCCAAAAAGGTTAACATCACAGATCTTCTAGACAGTGCATCAGCTACAATATTGTTCTTGCCCTCTATGTACTTGCTGGAGAATGAGAAGGATTGCAAGAACTCTACCCATTTGGCATGTCTAGGGTTGAGTTTGTGCTGTCCATTGATGTATTTGAGAGCCTCATGATCAGAATATAGCACAAATGGTTTAGGCTTTAAGTTGTGTACCCACTGATTCAATGCTCTCACAATGGCATAGAACTCCCTGTCATATGTGGAATAGTTAAGCTTGGCCCCATTTAACTTCTCACTGAAGTATGCAACAGGCTTCTTCTCTTGTGTAAGCACAGCTTCTATGCCAAGGCCACTGGCATCACACTCTACCTCAAAGAGTTTGTTAAAATCTGGTAGGACCAATATTGGAGATTGACACAATAGCTCCTTGATCAGGTTGAAGGACTTCTCAGCCTTTTCATTCCATTTGAACTCTCCCTTCTTCATGCACTCAGTAATAGGGGCCATGATTGAGCTAAACCCTTGTATGAATCTCCTGTAGAAAAAGGCTAACCCATGAAAACTTCTAACATCAGTAACAGTTTGAGGAAGGGGCCATTCCTTGATTGCTTGAACTTTCTCAGGATCAACTGCTACTCCTTTCTTAGAGATGATGAACCCAAGGAAATAAACCTCAGGCTGCATGAAAGTGCACTTCTCTAGCTTGCCATACAATTTGTTCTCTCTTAGGACCTCAAACAACAATTTCAGATGCTGCAAATGTTCTCCTTTAGTTGAACTGTAAATAAGAATGTCACCAAAGTAAACCACCACACACTTGCCCAAGTAGGGTCTCAGAACCTCTGTCATCAACCTCATGAAGGTACTAGGGGCATTAGACAACCCAAAAGGCATTACCAACCATTCATAGAGCGCATGTTTAGTTTTGAAAGCTGTTTTCCATTCATCCCCTGCTCTTATCCTCACTTGGTGGTAGCCCTGCCTTAGATCAATCTTTGTGAATACTTGAGCTCCACTAAACTCATCCAGAATATCATTAAGTCTAGGTATGGGGAACCTATACTTAATGGTAATGTTGTTGATGGCCCTACTGTCAATGCACATACGGCAAGTCCCATCCTTCTTTGGTACAAGCAAGGCTGGTACAGCACAAGGGCTGAGGGACTCCCTTACATAGCCCTTGTTTAGCAGTTCACCTACTTGAAGTTGGAGCTCCTGTGTAGCCTTAGGATCACTCCTGTAAGCTGGCTTGTTGAGTAAGATAGCTCCAGGTATTAGATCAATGTGGTGTTCTATTCCCATAAGTGGTGGCAGTCCACTAGGGAGTTCAGTAGGAAAGATATCACCATAACTTTCGAGGATGGACTTGACCTCCTCAGGGATATCAACAATGCTTATCCTAGTCTCTTTGGCAAGTAGTATGAACACAGGTTGTAACTCACTTAGCTCTTGTACTATTTCTGATTCACTTATCAACATGACTTCCTTGGAAGCCTCACTCATGGGGGTTGGGTTGATCTTTAAAGCAGATGGTAAAGGTGCTAGGGTGATTTTCTTTTTCCCATACTTAAAAGTGTAGGTGTTGTCCCTCCCATAGTGAATGTCATCCCTATCAAACTCCCATGGCCTCCCAAGCAAGACGTGACAGGCATCCATAGGTAGAACATCACAAAGACTTTCATCCACATACCCTTTACCAATTGAGAAAGGTACAAAACATTGCTTATCCACCTTGATCTCAGCCCCTTTGTTTAACCATCTGAGTTTGTAAGGTAGGGGGTAGTCCTTGGTGGGTAGAGCTAGTTTGTGTATCAGTGTTTTAGAGGCCACATTAGTGCAGCTTCCACCATCAATGATAAGGTTACACACTCTACCCTTGATAGTACATCTGGTCCTAAAGATCTGGTGTCTCTAGTCCTCTTCCAAAGGCTGGGGTTGAGTATGCATTACCCTCCATGTTACCAAACTTAACCCAGCATCAGGCTCTATCAACTCCTCACTAGCCTCTACCTCAGGCTCTTCCATTTCATCATCACAGACCAATACCTCATCCTCTCCCCAATGAATTACTTCCAGGGTACTCAGAGCTCTCTTGGATGGACATTCTCTAGCAAAATGTCCATATCCTTGGCATTGAAAACACTTTTTGAGGGGGGTGGTTTTTCTTTGGCCTGCATCAACAGCCTTGCCTTTGTCAAGGTTGAAAGGGGTCTTAATAGGAACCACAGGTTCTCCTATCTTGACTCCTACAAAGGGTTTGAAGGTAGGGGTTCTGGTAGGTGTCTTAGAAGCACTAGCCTTTCCCTTTCCCAACTTTTCTACCCTTAAGGACAAGTTGACAGCTTCCTCGAAGGAGTATATGTTTTGTAGCCTGACTTTACTAGCTATCCTCTCATCCAAACCTTCTAAGAACACTGCTATCTTTTGCTCAGATTTCTCAACAACCTCACATTGTAGTGTGAGTTGTTCAAAGTACCTTAGATAAGATTCTACAGGTCTTTGGTCTTGTTTCAGGTGAGTAAGCTTAATGAACATATCCTGAGTGTAGTCCCTAGAAACAAACTTAGCCCTCATTTTCTTTTTCTGCTTGAGCCATGACTTAACAGGTTCTTTTCCTTCTCTCACCCTCAAGGTTTTCATATTTTCATACCATAGTGAGGCATAACCTTTTAGTTTCATGATAGCAACCTTAAAAGCCTTTCTATCAGTGTATCCTTTAAACTGAAAGACTCTTTCTACAGACCTTAACCAATCTAGGAAATCATCAGGGTTCATGCTACCTAGAAAGTCAGGGATTTCTACCTTTATGTCTTTGTCTTGGTGTCTGAGAAGACTTTGATCTGAGCCATCTGAGTCTGACATTTCAAATTGATCCACAGGTTGCCTCCTCCTTCCTTCATGTGGGAAAGGTGCTCCTCTTCCTCGACCTCTGCCTCCCCTTGTGTCATTGTTTTGTTGGCCCTCAAGAAGTTCATTGACAGACCTGGAGACTTCCATCACAGTTCTGACAAGACCTTGAACTGTGTTTTCAAGAACTGTAATTCTCTCTTCACTCATGGTTGATTTTTGTGTTTTTAATGTAGTTAGGTAAATGAACTCACAAACCAAAGCTCTGATAACCAATTGCAATAAAACTATTCAGAAAACAAGCTAAAACAATTACAAATTGAACTAAGGTTAGACACTTGGAAATTGCTCTGTTTTTGTTTGGACTGGATGCTTAAAGAAGGGGATAGAACCTTAACCAAAGCACAAAGCCAATGGTTGAGGGTTGAACCTTGATCCCAGCACTCAGCTAAGGGTCTAATCTCACTTCCAAGCACACAGCAATGAAAGCTTTCTCAAGCACACAGCCAAGAGATATCAACAGAAACAATGGTTTCAAATTTTGTGTTTACTTCAAATATGTCTTTCATTCATTAGGAATAAGCCTTATATAGGCAATGAAGATACATCCTACTCGTCCATGACATCTAGGGTCACAATTGACTTACAAAAGAAGACATAAAAACAGCTACATTGTTCAGACATAAAGTAATAAAATAAAGAAACAGAAAGTAGTTTGACAAAGTACAATCTTCCTTGTTGCCTTGCTTGTTGTTTTATTTCAGTAGAAGAGTGGACTTGAGGCTTGGTTTCTTGAGCCAAACTGAAGTAAGTTTGATCCAAAAGATTCACCAGGCAGTCCCTCGAGCTTGCTTGGCCAAAAGAGGAAGTCTTGATAGTGACAGCTAAACTACTCTAGGATAGGTTAAAACTGGTCTTGTTTGATTTGTGGCTTGAATTAAATGGTGTTCCTGGCATTTTCTGAGGAAGGTTCCCTGGACAAAAAGTTAGCAGACCCTCCCTAGGATCAAGCCTGATCCTTGGTTTAAGTTTCTTAGGCATGATAGTCACCCTTGGACCCTGTCCAAGGCAACTGGTACAGTCTGGCTTCTTTCTGGCAGATGGGTTGGTTGTTGCTTGTTTTTCTCTTGTTCTGGTTTGTGTGATTGGGGTTTGACTTGCATAAGGCATTGACATAGCTCTTGAGGTAAGTTGAGGTTGGTTGTGGGCTGAGGTTTGGACTTGGCTTGAGCATGGACTGGCTTTGAAGTTGGTATTGAACCATGGTTGTAGTATCATGAATTGAATTGTTTGTTGTAGGGTTGTTTGTCCTCTCTTTGGCTGACTGGCTTTGATCATGTGTTCCCTGTGTGACTTGGATTGAAACTCCTGTTGCACTATGCAACATCCAAGTTTTGATCGTACTATGTGAGTTAAGACTAGTCAGCTGACATGTATTTTAACAATTAATTAGGTCAAAGTAAGGTTTTGATTCAATTGACAAGTAAAAAAGCAATAAATCCTACAATGATTATAAGAGAATTACAAAAGAATAAAGATTACAATGAATTCGAGGGATCTATGTCGTAAATATGTTTGAAAGATTTCAAAAAAAGGAAATAATTAAGAAAACTAAAAGAATTAGATTAACAGCGATAATACGATTAATAGTCGATTAATGTAACGAACTAAACTACGTCGAAGCGAACCAGGAAGTTCAGAGACAGGACGCAACCAAGAACATGCGCAGCAGGTGGTGCATCGTTTGGAAGAGGCGCAGCCTTTCCTGCGTCTATTCTTCAGCTGGGTTCTGGCTGTGAAGCCAGAATTGCGATTATTTAGTGTTCGTTTGTATGTGTTGGAGTAAGTGTCCTCCACAATAGTGCATTTATATAATAAATCTCATTTGGAATATACGTGGCATGATTAGTATATTTTGATACTCCACGTCAGTTGATTAACGTAAATCAGTAACGCTTGGCTGACTAGAGTTTGACGTTATTGTCGTATGACGGCGCTGATCAACTGATCCCTTTAGGTCACACCTATAGGATGAGACCCAAATAGAATACTAGTTATTTGTATACGATACAGTTTAATTAGGGCATTACATATATTTGATATGTACGTTTAGTTACGAGAGTTGTTTATTGCAAATTGAGTTAGGAACTCATTCCACTTAAGTTTATTAGTCAATTATACGATAACTGACTGAATAAATTTTACGTCTTATTTTAATACGATTAAATAAGATTTAAATTAATGATTAATCGTTAATTCATTAAATTAGTTGAGGTTAAGCATATATTTTGAGGTAGAGGTAATTAGTTAATTATATTTACAAGGAGTTGTAAAATAAATTAACTGGGCAGTGTGGGTCCCATTATATATTGATATAATGGTAAAATATCACTTAAAAGTTAAGAACATATTGTTTATTAATTTGAGTCATATAATTGTTATATGATCAAATTAACACCTAATTATGCAAGATAATTAAGCATATGATTAATAAGTATTTGTGGGACAAATAAATATCAAAAATCAAAATGGTCCATATAAGACCATGTGGACCGGTTTTAGCTAGTAGAAAAACAATCATGTTTATTCTCTACTAAATCCACACTCCACCTTATGTTATGACATGTATGACACATGATCATGATTTATATACAATCCCATACACTACCATTATGCATGTGAATAAAAATAAGAAGAAAATCACCTATTTTTGGGGCTTGAGTGTGCCGGCCATAGTGCCTTAAAATGGGCACTTGTTGTTCATTTTGAAACACTTGATTTTCATGCTTATTTTCTTCTTCTTTCTAAAAACCTCCAACATCTCTCTAAACTCACATGCAAACTAATATTCATGTCATATTACTAGTGTAGTGATACCATAATATTAGTAGTATTAATTCTTACTTATTATCTAGTTAATAATAAGCTTAGATTATTTGGGTTTAGTCTTGGGTGCAACTAGAAGGAGACCTTCTACTTTGGAGGTTGTTTCATGGAGGATCATCCATTAATTTCATGCTCAAGAACAATAAGAAGGAGTTCTTATTGTGCCCATATTGAACCGAAAATACCCCATGTAAGGATGTTTTCGACTTATCTTTTCTTTTATGCTTTTATATTTGCATGCATGATAACTAGATCCTAAATCATTAAGTTAATGTAATTTAATGAACTAATTGGAGGAGTATAATTAGAGGTCTAGGACTTTCATGTGGTATCAGAGCTCAATTGTTACATCCATGTCGATTTTAGGCATTAAAATCGAGTTATACGATAACTTGGGTAAAATTGAAAATTTGTATTCAAAGTTGGGTTGCACGAAATTTTTGATTTGCATGCATACCTACTGACCTCAAAATGGTTGTGGTCAAATTTGGTGATTTTATGGATTAATTTGCTACTTATTTTGATTTATGGCCTTTAAATCATGTTAATATGCATATTTTGTGTTAAAAGTTAACTAAAAATAGTTGCATGTTGATTCTGGCCATGAAATTTTGATATGATCTCACATGCATGTTGTCCATACTGTATGTAAAATTTCGTGACTTTTAATTAAGTTTTGCATGATGATTGATTTTTATAAGATAAAAGTGAATAAAGTGAGATTATTATGATCATAAAATTGAAACGTCCTTTTATGATCTTGAAAATTTTTGTTACATTTTATAATCTGAATTATATCATCTTGGTGAAATTTTATAATTTATTTCACTATTGTACTATATTTAATGGTTTTTGTTAGATAAAACCGTTGAATATCAAGTTATTTGTTCATAAAATTTATTCAAATTTTTTGGGCAAATGTTTCTGGTTTTTAGAGTTTCTGGAAATGTTCCAGAATGTAAAAAATTTTTGGTTTCAAATTTTTATGAGTTTTATATTTTATTTTGGGTTTATTTCATAAATGTTATGATTAAACCTCTATATTTAGCAAATACGATCAATTCAAACTAATTAAATACAAACAAAGTTAGTGGAGACTAATTTTGAGTTCTAAATCAGTTTAGATAATTAGTTTGAGCTTAAATACGATTTAAGTGTTGATTAGGGATTTTTAATGGTTAAAAATCGATAAAATCCATAAAATCGAGCTAGAATGAGCATGATAAGTATTAAGGGCGATTTTGATATGATTTTACAGCATTTTATTTATGTTGTTATTGTTGAATGAATGAATGTCATTTATTTAATTTTTAATGCAAGTTGTACCTAGTATGGCCTAGATTATTTTAATCGGTATTACCCGTAATGTAAGGGAATACTGATTCGGTTGTAATTTTATTTGCGATCTCGTATCGCCTTTTGTAATAATTTAATTTCATTTTTTGATCAAATGTATAATAGGAATTTTATTTGTATCTTTTTGTAATTAATTGTTATAAAGACGGAGATTCCCGAAGTCGGTGTTCCAAAAGACGGTACCATGAAGAGGCAAGGGGCCAAGAAGTTGGTTTCCTATTTTGTAATAGACTAGTTAATTATATTAGCTAGGTGGCCATACTAGGATTTATTATTTACTTGCTTTATTTTTCCGTTCATGCCAAAATCGCCAACATGCATCTTTATTCTCGATTGTCAATTCAAAGTTATTCAACATTCACCGACTTAGTTCGCTTATAGGGAATTAATAACAAAATTGACAAGACCTCTCACATAAATTTAAAAAAAAATTGAGATTTAGCCTTACCAATTGAAGCACCTATGAACCCCGTGTTCATTAGGGCTACCACGCTCGTGGGTCCCTTTTTACCTCGGGTAAGTAGGGTGATGCGATCACAAGCCAAAATTGGATTGGACTCAACGAGATAAGCGTTATCTTGGGACTAGGAGATGAATTTAGTTGAAATCCGTCAACCAAGAGTTCTAAGTGTAGAATTAGTCAAGTATTGACTTATCATTTTTAGATAAAGGTAGCATGCGATGACTATCTTTGTCTAAAGATGGGTCTTGGAATCACTTATGTAATTTCGTGAGGGGTCATTATATGAGTGACTTGTTTAAAATTGTTTTTTCAAGTAAATTATATATAAGCAATGAATGTTTATTTTCCGTTGAGATTTATTTTATACGCGCAAATGACATATATTTTATCCTTCTATGAACTTGTAAATTTGTTCAACTCGTGGAAAGGGTTTCCATTATTTTATACGGTAGCATTTTGATTACGATCTCCGTTTAAACCACCGTAGCTAAAGACAAAATGAAGTTTATCTTTTGATCCTCATATTCACCATTACAAATGTCTCTTATGAAGAGTAAATGAATAAGTCACACTTAGTAAAAAACGTTTTGATTTTTTAGTGACGTCTTCTCATAACAATGGTACATCAATCTTTTCGCTCCAACGAAAATATTTTAATTTTTGGTATGTGGTCATAATGCTCCTTATCGAGACTTACCTCAAAAGAGGCCAAATCAGTTGGGACGACTAGGTTAATCGATTTATTTAAAATCGTGAATAACCGAATACCGTAGTCACTTCATGAAAGGTTTATCCTTTTGAAGGTAAAACCATGAATGAAATGAAGAATAGTTTTCACAATAATTCTAATATACTTGTCTAAGTAGAGATTCATGAAAGTGAGTGGGAGCACTAAGAATGATGTTTATATTCTTAATTGTTAAGACGAGGTTCAAGAGTAGGTTGGCACGAGTTTGGCACAAGGCAAGGGAAAAAGGCAAGACTATTTTGAATAGTAAAGTCAAAACCCAAGCAAGGTGTCGAACCCAACTTTTGACGATTCTATTTTACAGTGTAGGACACAAGAAAAGAATCTGCCCCAAGTTTTCTAAAGAGTTAGAAATTGGGTGTACTATTTTCACCCATAATATCTATATGATCGACATTTATTTTGCTAAATGCAATTTTTGGGTATTAGATACCCATTATGGTTTTCATCAATGTATTCAATGCATATAATAATGATTCGTGCGACGAGTAACCATGATTAAATGTCGACCTACAAGGGAAATATAACTATTGTACTTTCATTTCTATAGAGACATATAAAAGTTATAATGTGATCAATCTAGTTTTGGATTTAGAGGTATACTTTAATAAACGTTATTATGTACATGACCTCTAAATAAAGAATATATCCACTTTAGTGTACGACACAAGTGTTTCACTTTTGTGAATAGAACAAGCGTTTTATCTTTTTATGCCTATACTTGGTCAATGGTTATCCCATACCAATCAAAGGTAATTATATTCTTGACCTAAACTAGTAATTACTTGTCATATAGATTGTAAAGGCTCAAAATTGGTGACCCTAATCTAATCTTAATTCTGGATTGTGTAGCACATTAAGAGGCTAGTATTGATAACTATCCCTAAACCATCTGATTTTGAATCTTATGGTGCGTGCGAATCTTCTATTCAAGGCAAGATGATTCGTCCCCTTTTTATTTAAAAGGAAATCGAACTAGTGAGTTATTGGCCCTTTTTACATTTGAATATGCATGGTCCAATAACAAACACAACCAGAGATGGTTATGACTATTTCACTTTATTTACCAACGATTTAAGTAGATATTACAATTGATTCTACTTAATGAGGTGCTATGAGAAATCTTTGAAAAGTTCAAAGAGCTTCAATGTGAAGTAGTTAATCACCAAGAGTATTAGACAAGGACTTACGAGTAAATCGTAAATGTAAATATCTAAGTATTGACTTTGATTTTCACCAAAAGTATTGTGAAATAGTTTCACGAGTTAACTTCTCTAACATACATTATGAGATAAGGTATTGTTGAATAGAGATACAAAACCTTATACGATATGGTTTTGTCTTTGTCAAGTTAATCTGAGCCACTTGACTAAATTTGGAATTTTAATATTTTGTCTGCTATTTGTTTTCCCACCATATCAGAGCACATTTATAACAGTCGGATTTTATTTCATATACGATATGGATAGGTAGCGTACCTAATTTATAAGTTATCCGAATAAAACAAGTGCTCAATAATCCTACATTGACCACGAGAACAAAGCGTTTGTGACTCGTGATGCTGTCTTTCAATAAAAAAATACGATTATTTCTTGAAAAGACAGAGTGGGAGAAAATGTTTTAAGAGCCACAAACTGAGCATATGGTCCGGAAAAAGTTTCCTCATTGCTTGTTCAGTAGTTGTTTCTTCGGAACCTAGGAGGTCAGGTGGAATTTTAGTACTCCTTAATAGTGATGAATTCTAATCTATGACTTATAAAAGACTGTTTCTAGTCCCAATTTCTTGCAATGGCTTAGAGTCATGCGATTCGTAATGAACTCCATGCGTGATGGTCAGGTATATGACCTGGTAAAATTTACTTGAAGAAGTACGGCCTCTTCAATGTAAATTGATTTTTAAGATCGAAATTTGCATGGATGAACATTAAAATGTTTTCAAAGATAAATTGGTAGGGAAAGAGTTTTGCACCAACCTTAATTCTTTGATCCACTCAAATATACTTAGCGATTACAGCATATCATAATAGTATGATATCAATTGGACCTTAAGAACCACCTTCTTGAATACGATTCTAGAAGAGGTAGTATATTTTATATTCACCTGTGGGTTCGTAGATCCTAACTTGCAACGGGAGTACATGATCAAGGCAAGACACAAGCTCAAGACAAGACTCAACATCAACAACATCAAGACAACAACATCATTCAAGGCAACAACAACCTTTCAGACAACACCATGACTAGTTATGACAATGTCTTATTCAGTCCAAGTAACCATCACTTCAGGCCAGCAAAGACAATACCACACCAGCCAGAACAAAGCCTAGCCATCCACTTTCCAAGACTAAGCCACAACAACACACATCCAACAGCAAAACAAACCCAACACAACAATAGCAACCCTCAGCCACAAACAGTCAGTCACAGTCTTTCTAAACACGGTCCATGGGGGTCTCACACATTCAAAAAAGCCTAACCAACCATCAACCTTAGTCCTAGGGAGGGTCCTCTACAACTTTGTCCAGGATTTCTTCTCCAGGAAATGCATACACAAAACGTTAGCTTAGGGACAAACCCAAACTGTCCAGAATTCAATCCTTTTGCAGTAGTTAAAATGTCACTATCAAACTTTCCTATTTTGATCAAACAAGCTCGACGGCCTTTTAGCAGGACCTTTGGCATTCATCCCACTTTAGTTGAGCTGAAGAATCAAGCTTGAAAGTCCACTCCTCCACCAGTTTCAACCTAAACAACCCAATTAAGTCAGATTGTCTCATTAGAACTACTTTTCTATTTTATTGCTTTAGTTCTGAACAATGTAGCTGTTATTTCTATTTCTTTTGCAAGCCAATTGTGGCCCTAGGATGTATTGAACGAGTAAGATGTAATCTCCTTGCCTATATAAGGCTTATTCCTAATGAATGAAAGGCAGATTTGAAGTAAACACAAAAACTGAAACCTTGTATCAGTTAACATCTCTTGGTTGTGTGCTTGAGACAACTTCCTTTGCTTTGTGCTTGGAAGTGAGCTTAGACCCTTAGCTGAGTGCTGGGATCAAGGTTCAACCCTCAACCATTGGCTTTGTGCTTTGGTTAAGGTTCTATCTCTTTCTTTTAGCATTCAGCCCAAACAAAACAGAGCAATCTCCAAGTGTCTGATCTTAGTTCACTTTGTCCTTGTTTAGCTTGTTTTTCTGAATAGTTTCATTGCAAATTGGTTATCAGAGCTTTGGTGTGTGAGTTCATTTACCTAACTACATTAAAAATACAAAATCCAACCATGAGTGAAGAGAGAATCACAGGTCTTGAAAACACAATTCAAAGTCTTGTCAGAACTGTAATGGAGGTCTCTAGATCTGTCAATGAACTCCTTGAGGGCCAACAAAACAATGATACAAGGGGAGGCATCGGTCGAGGAAAAGGAGCACCTTTCCCACAAGGTGGAGGAAGGAGGAGACAACCTGTAGATCAGTTTGAAATGACAGACACAGATGGCTCAGATCAAATCTTCTCAGACACCAGGACAAAGACATAAAGGTAGAGATCCCTGACTTTCTAGGTAGCATGAACCCTGATGACTTCCTAGATTGGCTAAGGTCTGTAGAAAGAGTCTTTGAGTTTAAAGGATACACTGATAGAAAGCCTTTTAAGGTTGCTATCATGAAACTAAAAGGTTATGCCTCACTGTGGTATGAAAACATGAAAACCTTGAGGGTTAGGGAAGGGAAAGAACCTGTAAAGTCATGGCTCAAACTGAAAAAGAAAATGAGAGCTAAGTTTGTCTCTAGGGACTACACTCAGGACATGTTCATTAAGCTTACCCACCTAAAGCAAGACCAAAGACCTGTAGAGTCTTATCTAAGAGACTTTGAACAACTCACACTGCAATGTGAGGTTGTTGAGAAGTCTGAGCAAAAGATAGCAAGGTTCTTAGAAGGCTTGGATGAAAGGATAGCTAGTAAAGTCAGGCTACAAAATATATACTCCTTTGAAGAAGCTGTCAATTTGTCCTTAAGAGTAGAAAAGTTAGGGAAAGGAAAAGTCAGTGCCTCTAAGACACCTGCTAGAACCCCTACTTACAAACCTTTTGTAGGAGTCAAAATGGGAGAACCGGTGGCTCCTACTAAGGCTCCTTTCAACCCTGATAAAGGCAAGGCTGTTGAGGCAGGCGAAAGGAAGACTACCTCTCTCAAAAAGTGTTTTCAATGTCAAGGATATGGACATTTTGCTAGAGAATGCCCATCTAAAAGAGCTCTGAGCACCCTAGAAGTAATTCATTGGGGAGATGATGAAGTGTTGGTCTGTGATGATGAGATGGAAGAGCCTGAGGTAGAGGCTAGTGAGGAGTTGATATAGCCTGATGCAGGGTTAAGTTTGGTAACATGGAGGGTAATGCATACTCAACCCCAACCTTTGGAAGAGGATCAAAGACACCAGATCTTTAGGACCATATGTACTATCAAGGGCAGAGTGTGTAACCTCATTATTGATGGTGGAAGCTGCACTAATGTGGCCTCCAAAACACTGATAGACAAACTAGCTCTACCCACCAAGGACCACCCCCTACCCTACAAACTCAGATGGTTAAACAAAGGGGCTGAGATCAAGGTAGATAAACAATGTGTTGTACCTTTCTCAATTGGTAAATGGTATGTGGATGAAAGTCTTTGTGATGTTCTGCCTATGGATGCATGTCACCTCTTGCTTGGGAGGCCATGGGAGTTTGATAGGGTTGCCATTCACCATGGGAGGGACAACACCTACACTTTTAAGTATGGGAAGAAGAAAATCACCCTGGCACCTTTACCACCTGCTTTAAAGATCAACCCAAACCCCATGAGTGAGGCTTCCATGGAAGTCATGTTGATAAGTGAGTCAGAACTAGTACAAGAGCTAAGTGACTTACAACCTGTGTACATATTACTTGCCAAGGAGACTGGGATGAGCATGATTGATATCCCTGAAGAGGTCAAGTCTATCCTAGAAAGTTATGGTGATGTCTTTCCTACTGAGCTCCCTATTGGATTGCCACCACTTAGGGGAATAGAACACCACATTGACCTAGTGCCTAGAGCTATCCTACCCAACAAGCCAGCTTACAGGAGTGATACTAAGGCTACACAAGAGCTCCAACTTCAAGTAGGTGAGCTGCTCAACAAGGGCTATGTCAGGGAGTCCCTCAGCCCTTGTGCTGTACCAGCCCTGCTTGTGCCAAAGAAGGATGGAACTTGGCGTATGTGCATTGACAGTAGGGCCATCAACAACATTACCATCAAGTATAGGTTCCCCATACCTAGGCTTAATGATATTCTGGATGAGTTAAGTGGGGCTCAAGTATTCACTAAGATTGATCTAAGGCAGGGCTACCACCAAGTGAGGATAAGAGCAGGGGATGAATGGAAGACAGCTTTCAAGACTAAACATGGGCTCTATGAATGGTTGGTGATGCCTTTTGGGTTGTCTAATGCCCCTAGCACCTTCATGAAGTTGATGACAGAGGTCCTAAGACCCTACTTAGGCCAGTGTGTGGTGGTTTACTTTGATGACATTCTTATTTACAGTTCAACTAGGGAAGAACATTTGCAGCATCTGAAGTTGTTGTTTGAGGTCCTAAGAGAGAAAAAGTTGTATGGCAAACTAGAGAAGTGCACCTTCATGTAGCCTGAGGTTTTGTTCCTTGGGTTCATCATCTCTAAGAGAGGAGTAGCAGTTGATCCTGAGAAGGTGCAAACAATCAAGGAATGGCCCCTTCCTCAAACTGTTACTGGTGTTAGAAGTTTTAATGGGTTAGCCTCTTTCTATAAGAGGTTCATACAAGGGTTTAGTTCAATCATGGCCCCTATTACTGAGTGCATGAAGAAGGGAGAGTTCAAGTGGAATGAGAAGGCTGAGAAGTCCTTCAACCTGATCAAAGATCTATTGTGTAAATCTCCAATATTGGTTCTGCCAGATTTCAACAAACTCTTTGAAGTAGAGTGTGATGCCAGTGGCCTTGGCATAGGAGTTGTGCTTACTCAAGAGAAGAAGCCTGTTGCATACTTCAGTGAGAAGTTAAATGGGGCCAAGCTTAATTACTCCACATATGACAAGGAGTTCTATGCCATTGTGAGAGCATTGAACCATTGGGGACACTACTTGAAGCCTAAGCTATTTGTGCTTCATTCTGATCATGAGGCTCTCAAATACATCAATGGACAGCATAAACTCAACCCCAGGCATGCCAAATGGGTAGAATTCTTGCAATCCTTCTCATTCTCCAGCAAGTACATAGAGGGTAAGAACAATGTTGTAGCTGATGCATTGTCTAGAAGATCTGTGATGTTAACCTTCATGGAACAAAGGGTGTTGGGGTTTGAATTCATGAAAGAGCTCTATCAGGAAGACCCAGACTTCAAGCATGAATGGGAGGTGTATCAGGAAGGGCATGTCAAGAAAGGGAGCAAGTACACAGCTCAGGAAGGCTACTTGTTCTATGGAAACAAACTATGTGTGCCTAAGGGACCTTATAGAGGACTACTGGTCAAAAAGGTTCACTCCAATGGCCTTGCTGGTCACTTTGGGGTGCAGAAGACCTATGACATATTGCAAGATCAGTTCTATTGGCCTAAGATGCTCAGTGATGTGCAAGATACCCTCAAGAGATGCAGGTCTTGTCAACTAGCCAAAGCACACTTTCAAGCTGGCCCTTACACACCACTTCCAGTACCAAACAAGCCATGGGAAGACCTCAGCATGGACTTCATTGTAGCCTTACCAAGAACTCAAAGGGGAAAGGATTCAATCATGGTGGTAGTAGATAGGTTCAGCAAAATGGCACATTTCATTGCTTGTAAGAAGACTGAGGATGCTTTGGGGGTAGCTGAACTATACTTTAGGGAGGTTGTCAAGTTACATGGGGTACCTAGAAGCATTGTCTCAGATAGAGACACAAAGTTCATGAGTCACTTCTGGAGAACCTTGTGGAAGCTATTGAAGACCAGGCTATTGTTTAGTACTTCTCACCATCCCCAAACTGATGGGCAGACAGAAGTCACTAACAGGACACTAGGAAAGATCTTAAGGAGCATTGTTTCTAAGTCATTGAAAGATTGGGACCTCAGGCTAGCACAAGCTGAGTTTGCCTTCAACAGAGCTCCCTCCAGCAGCACAGGTAAAAGTCCTTTTGTAACAGTTTATGTAACTAATCCTCTAATGCCTACAGACCTAGCACCAGTCAAAGGAAGCAAAGCAAGCTATGATGCAAAGAAAAGAGTTGAGCAAATGATACAGATTCATGAGCAAGTCAAGAAGCAGATTGAAAGGTCCAATGAGTTGTACAAGGCTGGGTCCAAAGGGCCTAAGAAAGCAATGGAGTTCAAGGCAGGGGATCTTGTATGGTTGCATTTAAGAAAAGAGAGATTTCTAGACAAGAGGAGAAACAAGCTCATGCCAAGAGCTGATGGACCATTTGAAATATTGGAAAAGATAGGCACAAATGCTTACAAAGTGGATCTACCAGGAAGCTATGGTGTCCAAGGTACTTTCAATGTTGGAGACCTGAGCCCCTACCATAGTGAATCAGATGATGAAAGTGATGAAGATTTGAGGACAAATCCTTTTCAAGAAAGGGAGGTTGCAACGGGAGTACATGATCAAGGCAAGACACAAGCTCAAGACAAGACTCAACATCAACAACATCAAGACAACAACATCATTCAAGGCAACAACAACCTTTCAGACAACACCATGACTAGTTATGACAATGTCTTATTCAGTCCAAGTAACCACCACTTCAGGCCAGCAAAGACAATACCACACCAACCAGAACAAAGCCTAGCCATCCACTTTCCAAGACTAAGCCACAACAACACACAGCCAACAGCAAAACAAACCCAACACAACAATAGCAACCCTCAGCCACAAACAGTCAGTCACAATCTTTCTAAACAGGGTGCATAGGGGTCTCACACATTCAAACAAGCCTAACCAACCATCAACCTTAGTCCTAGGGAGGGTCCTCTACAACTTTGTCACGGATTTCTTCTCCAGGAAATGCATACACAAAAATTTAGCTTAGGGACAAACCCAAACTGTCCAGAATTCAGTCCTTTTGCAGTAGTTAAAATGTCACTATCAAACTTTCCTATTTTGATCAAACAAGCTCAAGGGCCTTTTAACAGGACCTTTGGCATTCATCCCACTTCATTTGAGCTCAAGAATCAAGCTTGAAAGTGCACTGAAATTATAGAGAAAATAGACAAGACACAAAAGAAAAGAAGGCTTGAACTGAGCACACTAGTTATGTTTGCTTTCTGGACTGAATACTGAGGTTAGGACAGATAGAACCTTAACCAAACACACAGCCAATGGTTGAGGGTTGAGACTTGGCCCCAGCACACAGCAAAGAACCTAGACTCTCTTCCCAGCACACAGCAAAGGAAGGATCCTCCAGCACACAGCCAAGAGTTCAAACAGAAACAATGTTTCAGTTCTTAAAGTTTTACTCAAAATCTGATTTTCATTTCATTAGGTAAAGGCCTTATATAGGCAGCAAGGATACATCTCAGATGTTAGGATACATCTAGGGCCACAAAGGCTTACAACATGAAACAAAATAACAGCTACAAACTGAAAACAGTACTGACATAAAGTAGATAAAGCAGAAAGCAGTTTCAAAAGGGACAATCTTCCTTAATTGTTTTGATCAGGTATGTCTTGGGTGAAGAGTGGACTTTCAAGCTTGGGTTTGTGAGCCAAACTGAAGTAGGATGGATCCCAAAGATGTGCTGAAGGTCCCTCACGCATTGCTTGTTCAAAAGGGGAAGGTTGACAGTGACATATTAACTACTGCACAAAAGGGTTGAAATCTGACTGTTGAACATGGTCCCTAGACTAACTTTTTATGTGGACGTTTTCTCAAGAAGAAATCCTGGACAAAAGTGTAAAGGACTCTCCCTAGGACCAAGTTTGAGCACTGGTTGGATGTGTCTAGGTGTAGAAGCTCACTATGGACCCTACCCAAGGTGACTGAGGCTGAATTGTGCTTGGGCTGTTTTCTTGTTGTCTGTTGGGGTTGGGATTGTTTTTGTGGGTTGTTCTCTGGCTCTAGGGTGGGTTGTTTTTGTTGGGAGTGTATTCAAGGGTGTTGGGATTATAGAGTAGGTTATCATAGCTAGTCATGTAGGTTTCTAGGCTGCTGGTTGAGTTGCTTTGTGGACTCCTTGACTTTGCTAGACTCTGTCCTCTTGAGCTGGTTAGTGTGACTTGTGTTTGATCTTGAACTCCTGTTGCAACCTCCTCTTCTTGAAAAGGAGTTGTCCTCAAATCTTCCTCATCTTCTGACTCTCCATGATAAGGGCTTAAGTCCCCTACATTGAATGTTCCATGTACTCCATATTGACCTTGTAAATCCACCTTATAGGCATTGGGTCCTATCTTCTCAAGGATTTCAAAGGGCCCATCAGCTCTGGGCATTAGTTTGTTCTTCCTTTTGTCTGGGAATCTTTCCTTCCTCAGATGCAACCATACCATGTCTCCTGCCTTGAATTCTTTGGCCTTCTTTGGACCCTTGGCCCTTGACTTGTACATCTCATTGGTCTTCTCTATTTGTTGCTTGACCTGGTTGTGGATTTTCATCATCTGTTGTACTCTTTCTTTGGCATCATAACTGACTTCTTTCTTGAGTATTGGAGCTAAGTCTGTAGGCATGAGAGGGTTAGTACCATAGACAGTTTCAAAAGGACTTTTACCTGTGCTGCTTGATGGAGCTCTGTTGAATGCAAATTCAGCTTGTGCTAGTTTCAGATCCCAATCCTTGAGAGACTTGGCAATGATGCACCTCAAGATCCTGCCCAATGTCTTGTTGGTGACTTCTGTTTGTCCATCAGTCTGAGGGTGGTGGGAAGTACTAAAAAGGAGTTTTGTTTTCAACAACTTCCAGAGTGTCTTCCAGAAGTGACTCATAAACTTGGTGTCCCTATCTGATACAATGCTTCTTGGAACCCCATGTAGCCTTACTATCTCCTTGAAATATAGTTCAGCTACTCCCATTGCATCTTCTGTCTTTTTGCAAGCAACAAAATGGGCCATTTTACTGAACCTGTCAACAACCACCATCACTGCATCCTTTCCTCTTTGTGTCCTAGGCAATGCTACAATGAAATCCATGCTTATGTCTTCCCAGGGTTTGTTTGGCACAGGTAGGGGTGTGTAGGGGCCTGCTTGGAAGTGAGCCTTTGCTAATTGACATGGTTTGCATCTTTTAATGGTGTCCTTCACATCCCCTAGCATCTTGAGCCAATAGAACTGATCTTGTAAAATCTCATAGGTTTTCTGTACCCCAAAGTGGCCAGCAAGTCCATTACAATGAAATTCCTTGACTAGCAGACCCCTGTAGGGTCCTTTGGGAATGCACAGCTTGTTCCCTTGGAAGAGGAAGCCATCATGTGTTAAGTATCTGCTCCCCTTCTTGAGTTGTCTCTCTGAGTACACCTCCCACTCCCCCTTGAAGTCTGGATCTTCTAGGTAGAGCTCCTTCATGAACTCAAAGCCTAGGACCCTCTGCTCCATGTATGATAGCATCATAGACCTCCTCGATAGGGCATCAGCTACTACATTGTTTTTCCCTTCAATGTATTTGCTTGAGAAGAAAAAGGATTGGAGAAATTCCACCCACTTTGCATGCCTTGGGTTGAGCTTGTGCTGGCCATTAATAAACTTTAGGGCCTCATGATCTGAATGTAGTACAAAGGGCTTGGGTTTCAGATAGTGCCCCCAGTGGTTCAGGGCCCTTACTATTGCATAGAATTCTTTATCATAAGTAGAGTAGTTCAACCTGGCTCCATTTAATTTCTCACTGAAGTAGGCTATAGGCTTCCTCTCTTGCACCAGCACAGCTCCAATGCCTAGCCCACTAGCATCACACTCTACCTCAAATAGCTTATTGAAGTCTGGTAGACCTAGCACAGGAGATCTACACAGCAGTTCCTTGATCAAGTTGAATGATTTCTCAGCCTTGTCACTCCAGTTGAACTCCCCCTTCTTCATACATTCAGTGATGGGAGCCATGATGGAACTGAAACCCTGGATGAATCTCCTATAAAAGGATGCTAGCCCATGAAAGCTCCTTACTTCAGTCACAGTTCTAGGTACAGGCCAGTCTTTCATAGCATTGACCTTTTCAGGATCAACAGTAACCCCATCTTTTGAGATTATGAACCCCAAGAAGTGAACTTCAGGTTGCATGAAAGTGCACTTCTCTACCTTGCCAAATAGTTTTTTCTCCCTCAGAATTTCACATAGAATCTTCAGATGTTGCAAGTGTTCTCTCTTGTTGGAGCTATAGACCAGAATATCATCAAAGTAGACCACAATGAACTTCCCCAAATAAGGTCTCAGCACTTCTGTCATCAGTCTCATTAATGTGCTGGGGGCATTTGAGAGCCCAAAGGGCATCACTAGCCATTCATACAACCCATGCTTGGTTTTGAAAGCAGTTTTCCACTCATCCCCAGCTCTAATCTTCACTTGATGATAGTTTTGCCTAAGATCAATTTTGGTGAACAACTGAGCCCCAGTTAGCTCATCAAGAATGTCATTAAGCCTAGGTATAGGGAACCTCTACTTAATGGTGATGTTGTTAATGGCTCTGCTGTCTATACACATCCTCCAGGTTCCATCTTTCTTTGGTACTAGCAGGGCAGGCACAGCACAAGGACTAAGAGACTCTCTAACAAAACCCTTACTAAGCAGCTCTCCCACCTGAGATTGTAGCTCCTGTGTTGCCTTGGGGTCACTTCTATAAGCAGGTTTGTTGGGTAAGACAGCCCCAGGTACCAAGTCAATGTGATGCTCAATTCCCCTTAGTGGAGGTAACCCACTAGGAAGCTCATCTGGGAACACATCCTCATAGGCCTTCAGTAGATCATTTACCTCATCAGGAATATGACTAGGAATCATCCCAACTTCCTTGGTAAGGAGTACATACACTGGCCTCAGGTCACTCAACTCTTGCACTATCTCTGACTCACTCAACAGCAAGGCCTCTTTGGCAGTTTCTTTAATGAGAGGTGAATTTCCTTTTAAGGTAGGGGGTAAAGGAGCCAATATGATCTTCTTCTTCCCAAACTTGAATGAGTAAGTGTTCTCCCTACCCTGGTGGACAGCATCTCTATCAAACTCCCAAGGCCTGCCCAGTAGGAGGTGGCAAGCATCCATTGGAAGCACATCACACAGAGCCTCATCAACATATCCCTTCCCAATGGAGAAGGGTACCACATACTGCTGATCAACTCTTACTTCAGCTCCCTTGTTTAGCCACCTAAGTTTGTAAGGGTGAGGGTGGTCTTTAGTTGGTAGGGTCAGTTTGTCTATCAGGGTTTTTGAAGCAACATTGGTACAACTCCCTCCATCTATGATCAGATTACAGACTCTCCCCTTGATGGTACACCTAGTCCTGAAGATTTGGTGCCTCTGGTCTTCCTCTAATGGTTGAGGTTGTGTATGCATCACTCTCAATGTTACTAGACTTAACCCAGCATCAGGTTCCACCAGCTCCTCATTAACCTGCACCTCAGCTTCCTCCATCTCATCATCACACACCAAGATTTCATCCTCTCCCCAATGTACCACATCCAGGGTGCTAAGAGCTCATTTGGTGGGACATTCCCTGGCAAAGTGACCATACCCTTGACACTGGAAACACTTCTTTAGGGGAATGGTTTTCTTTTGGCTCGACTCAACACCTTTACCTTTGTCAACAGTAACAGGTGTTTTAGCAGGGATGACAGGTTCTCCTATCCTAGCCCCCACATAAGGTTTATAGGGTGTTCTTGATGGTGTTCTAGATGCACTGGTCTTTCCCTTTCCCAGTTTTTCCACCCTGAGGGCCAGGTTAACAGCTTCCTCAAAGGAATAGATGTTGTGCAGTTTAACTTTGCTAGCCACCCTCTCATCAAGCCCTTCTAAGAACCTAGCAATCTTCTGCTCAGGCTTCTCCATAACCTCACATTGGAGAGTAAGTTGTTCAAAATCTCTTAAGTAGGATTCAACAGGTTTTTGGTCTTGTTTAAGGTGTGTCAGTTTAATGAACATGTATTGGGTGTAATCCCTAGACACAAACTTATCTTTGAGTTTCTTTTTCAGCTTAGACCAAGACTTAACAGGTTCCTTACCCTCCCTACTCCTTTGATTTTTCATGTTTTCATACCATAGTGAGGCATATCCCTTAAGTTTCATAATAGCAATCTTAAAAGCTTTCCTATCAGAGTATCCCTTAAATTCAAAGATCCTTTCTACTGACCTTAGCCAATCTAGGAAGTCATCAGGGTTCATGCTACCTAAGAAGTCAGGAATTTCTACCTTTAGGTCTTTGTCATGGTGCCCTGGTTGATCCTGCTCTGAGCCATCTGATTCTGAAGCATCTTCTTGTTCCAGGTGGGGTCTTCTTCTACCTCCAATAGGTGGCATTGGTGCTCCCTTTCCTCGACCCCTGCCTCCCCTCATGTCATTGTTAAGATGACCATCAAGGAGTTCATTAACAGATCTTGTGACTTCCATTACAGTTCTGGTAAGGCCTTGGACTGTAGCCTCCAGCTCTGCAACTCTCTCTTCACTCATGGTTGTTTTTTGTGTTTTTAATGTAGTTGGGGAGAATGGACTCACAAACCAAAGCTCTGATAACCAATTTGCACTGAAATTATAGAGAAAATAGACAAGACACAAAAGAAAAGAAGGCTTAAACTGAGCACACTAGTTATGTTTGCTTTCTGGACTGAATACTGAGGTTAGGACAGATAGAACCTTAACCAAAGCACACAGCCAATGGTTGAGGGTTGAGACTTGGCCCCAGCACACAGCAAAGAACCTAGACTCTCTTCCCAGCACACAGCAAAGGAAGGATACTCCAGCACACAGTCAAGAGTTCAAACAGAAACAATGTTTCAGTTCTTAAAGTTTTACTCAAAATCTGATTTGCATTTCATTAGGTAAAGGCCTTATATAGGCAGCAAGGATACATCTCAGACGTTAGGATACATCTAGGGCCACAAAGGCTTACAACATGTAACAAAATAACAGCTACAAACTGAAAAGAGTACTAACATAAAGTAGATAAAGCAGAAAGCAGTTTCAAAAGGGACAATCTTCCTTAATTGTTTTGATCAGGTAAGTCTTGGGTGAAGAATGGACTTTCAAGCTTGGGTTTGTGAGCCAAACTGAAGTAGGATGGATCCCAAAGATGTGCTGAAGGTCCCTCACGCATTGCTTGTTCAAAAGGGGAAGGTTGACAGTGACATATTAACTACTGCACAAAAGGGTTGAAATCTGACTGTTGAACTTGGTCCCTAGACTAACTTTTTATGTGGACGTTTTCTCAAGAAGAAATCCTGGACAAAAGTGTAAAGGACTCTCCCTAGGACCAAGTTTGAGCACTGGTTGGATGTCTCTAGGTGTAGAAGCTCACCATGGACCCTACCCAAGGTAACTGAGGCTGAATTGTGCTTGGGCTGTTTTCTTGTTGTCTGTTGGGGTTGGGATTGTTTTTGTGGGTTTTCCTCTGGCTGTAGGGTGGGTTGTTTTTGTTGGGAGTGTATTCAAGGGTGTTGGGATTATAGAGTAGGTTATCATAGCTAGTCATGTAGGTTTCTAGGCTGCTGGTTGAGTTGCTTTGTGGACTCCTTGACTTTGCTAGACTCTGTCCTCTTGAGCTGGTTAGTGTGACTTGTGTTTGATCTTGAACTCCTGTTTCAAAAAGTCCACTCCTCCACCAGTTTCAACCTAAACAACCCAATTAAGTCAGATTGTCTCATTAGAACTGCTTTTCTACTTTATTGCTTTAGTTCTGAACAATGTAGTTGTTATTTCTGTTTCTTTTGCAAGCCAATTGTGGCCCTAGGATGTATTGAACGTGTAAGATGTAATCTTCTTGCCTATATAAGGCTTATTCCTAATGAATGAAATGCATATTTGAAGTAAACACAAAAACTGAAACCTTGTTTCTGTTAACATCGCTTGGTTGTGTGCTTGAGACAACTTCCTTTGCTTTGTGCTTGGAAGTGAGCTTAGACCCTTAGCTGAGTGCTGGGATCAAGGTTCAACCCTCAACCAGGGACGAAGCTCGGACCAAACTTTACCCAGGGCTGAAATTTTATACTCTTTTGGTTTATACTCTTTTGGTTTATACTCCGGTTGATATGGACCCTTCAAAATATAAGCTCGTCTTATTTCATTCTGTTTCCCAACTGGATATTGACAAATTTGCTCACGTTTTCCGGGATCTCGTTCCACACAACAAGAATTATTTGAGGATTATAATGATCTCATTATTTTTGTAGGTCTACTTTCATCAAGAAGAGTAGTCTCATGACCCTCAGTGTCAACGGGTGTATTTGTTGATGGTCCGCTACCGCTAGCCTCATTTGTTGAAATTTCACCATTTTTTCTCTTGAAAAACGCAGTTATTGTAGGAGTTTTACCCATTAAAACTAGTCGAGAAAAACACCTATTAAAAATTTCATTTAGTCTAACAATAAAAAGTAATGATTCCACCAAACATAGGATACCTTATACTAACAAGATTAAAAAAAAAAAAATGATTTCACATTTCCACCAAAAATCCTAACATAGGATACCTTAACTACACTAGTACACTACTACACTAGTACCCAAATTCCCAAAACCCAATTTTCAAAGACTACCCAAATTTACACGCCTAAAAAGTACACTCCTAAAAATTCAAAGACTACACTATTTAATTCAAAGACTACCCAATTTTTCAAAGACTACACTATTTAATTACTACACGCCTAAAAATTTCAATCTTAATTACTCTCAATTTTCCTGATAATTCCTCTTTGGCGTCTCTGCGTACACATATTTTTTTTCTCCTTTTGATAATACAATTTACAAAGTCAGAAATTCTAATAATCCTAAAATGATAGAGAAAGTCGCAAGGTTGGTGACGGGTGATCTGATGCATTTTCGGCGAGATTCAGTCTTGGAGCATATATTTATCAAGGTATGTTGCATATGAATATATGATATCTCTAATAATCTAATTAATCAGATGAATATTAATCAAATTAACAAAAAGTTCTATCAAAGTTAAATCAAAATTAATAGAGTAATTTTGCTCAATGAAATAAAAGAACAAACTAGATGAGAAATTACTTGTTGCAATTGATTTCCGCGGCCTTGAATTTTGATTGACGACAAATCGGAAAAACAAACCCCCGTTTGATTTATGGACACTTCTTTGTTTTATTTACAGTAAAAAATATAGGGTTTAGGGTAGTTATATGAATTGTTTTGTTTTTAACAATGGTAATTATTTTTCAGTTAGTTTGTTTACATATTTAAGTTTATTTTTGTTTGATATGCAGGGCAAGAATCACGCCTCAATATCACAAAGAAGAATCTGATTTTTTTTTTTTTTTAGTTTTTTTTTTTTTTTTTAATTTAGTAAAATTTTCCCAAAAGTCAGCCCGGGCCATGGCCCGGCCGGCCCAGGCTGAGCTTCGTCTCTGCCCTCAACCATTGGCTTTGTGCTTTGGTTAAGGTTCTATCTCTTTCTTTTAGCATTCAGCCCAAACAAAATAGAGCAATCTCCAAGTGTCTGATCTTAGTTCACTTTGTCCTTGTTTAGCTTGTTTTTCTGAATAGTTTCATTGCATAACTATCCTAAGTAATTTGCAATCTTAAGAGGATGTCTTAAGTAAGCACTAAAGAGTTGGAATTAGTGCGTCAATCATGATGTAAAATATTTCTCGATATCTCGAGGAGTTATGTTTATACATGAAGTTAAGTGGGAGTAATGTGGTGTGCATCAGTCTTATATGTGGAGACATATTGATCATTTTAAATGATGGAAGATTTTGGAGAAGTAGAATACATATTTTAGATATCCGGATTTGTGGAGATAAATCTAAAAGGATATTAGTATTGAGTCAAAATTCTTATATTGATAAGATCTTTGACTAGTTCAAGAAAGTTGTACACATAATAATTGATTTCTTTTTGCTTCCGCTGCGGGATCAATTATATTCGCTGTGATGTATACTCAATCCGTCATTTCGCATGCTTTGAGTATGACGAATCATTTGCAATCAAATCCAAGTGAGAGTCACTTGATAGCCATAAAGAACATCCTTAAGTACTTGCAAAGGACTAAAGATATGTTCCATATGTTTGGAGTTTATGGTGAGTTGTGTGTAAGAGTTTACACTGTAACAACCCGAAATATACCCGATTTTTCTAGTAAAAATATTTACTAACACTTTTCAGTAGAACTTAAGTTTTTAAAATAGGAATTTTTGTTCCGAGTCTTATTTTGAAATTCCGCGTTCGTATTTGGAATTTTTGAGGGATTCCATGAAAAGACCGTTTTTAGTCATCTTTGACTTTTCTTGACTTTTAAGTCGTCTTTGACTTTTCCTTGACTTTTTAAAGTCGTCATTGACTTTTTCTTGACTTTTAAGTCGTCCTAAACTTTTCTTGACTTTTAAGTCATCTTCGACTTTTCTCGACTTTTCAGTCAACTTTGACTTCCGTTGACTTTTCCCGACTCGTCTCATAAGTATGAAGACCGAAATTTTATTTAAAAAAATAATATTTTTGATTTATTTTTATTTAGATTTATTAAGATTTATCATAATTTAATATAATTATTTTGAATTTATTCGGAATTTAAAGAATAACGTTTACGGTTTTAACCGAACGTCATTTAACTATTCCCGACTCATCGTAAAACGCGCAACAAAATCGAAACTCGACTTTGGCATGAGTCACACGCCCATGTCATCGTTTTCCACTCACAATAGGATATTTTAATTGATTCGATTAAACTAATACAAATATCTTAGATATTTGTTACTTTATCGATCCGTCAACGGAGATTACGCAAATCGAGAAAAAAATCAGACCCGACAAGCCACAAACTCACACGGCTCTCTTCTCCTTTCCTCTCCTCTAATAGACCTTGATATTTTCATTTCTTTTGATTAATATATCATAATATCTAGATATTATTTCACTTTATCGATCAGTTAACGAAAATTACGCAAAACGATCGAAATCAGATCCGTCTTCTCATCATTTCACACGGCTCATAAGTCCTCTAATAGGACTAGATATTTGTCTTTCTTTTGATTATTAATAACATAATATCTTGATATTTAGTGTAATTAACTTTATCGTTAATTATATTCAATCGTTTACCGTAAAATAATTATTAAACGCGAGTCAATTACGTAACAACAATTTCCAAACCCGACATCTTTATTTGTCTATATTTACACGGCTCATCCTACCACATTACTCACAAACAACTTTTCATTTTTACAACAAATCAAATTAAGATCAAAACATCACTTTATTTGATCGTTCTTCGTGTTCTTCGTCGTTCATCATTTGTTCTTCATCGTTCTTGAGCAAAACCTTCATAAAATCTTCGTTTCTTAATTAAATCCATCCTAATTTATATTTCTAGACTCTCCTCTTCGCTCCTCATCTTCACGTACGGTTTGATTTCAATTCCGTCAAGATCGCTTTCAACACTTTAATTATGGAAATTCATATTTTTAGTTCTAATAATATTTTCCTTGTTATTTCTTATAGGGGAAGACTTTGAAGACGAGTTTGGAGACTCGTATATTTTGGGTGAAGATTAGTAGAGGGGTTTCTTATTTATATACTTCTTATTATTTTGATGCTAAGTGGTTTTGCTAGCTAAGGTAACGATTCCGAGTTACTCGACGGATATATGTTACATAGCTTTGGTTTTCTTTAGTTTTTGGTTCATCTTTAGTTGTTGTTCATATGATTATGATTTTATGATTTTTAGTTAGTAAAATGATAAGTGGTAAATTTTATTATGTGTTAGGAAATTTATAAATATGCTAGTGTTCTTGTTATATTTTTATGATTTCTTCATGATGATGATTTTTGTATGTTGGATGGTTAAATTGGTTGTTAAAATGGATGTTTGTTAATTAAAAACATGTTAGAATTTAATTGGAGTGGTGGTTGTTGGACCGTGTTGGGTGGCCGGAAAATGGGGCTGAAAACCGAACCAGACCGGCCGGTTCAGGCCTGGTCAGACCGGTTCAGGCCGGTCCAGCCCGGTCTGGATTTGGTCCGGGGTTGGTCTTTGGTGTTTGTGTCGATGTTTGATTGTTATGTTGTTGTTTTGACGGGTTTTAATTATGTTAAAGAATGCGGGAAATAATTAAGAATCGGTTTTGTAAAAAGTGTAAAATCTGCCAAAACAACCCAATTAGGCCCGTGGGGCCCATCTAGGCCCATGTGGGGTCCGGCCCAACTCAGCCCGTGGGTCCCACTTTGGGACTTGTGACGGTTTTTGAGTTATCGTCATTTTTATCGTGTTTTGTAATATTTAGCAAGTGGGAAATGTTAATAAGTAAAATATTTAATTAAAAAGGTTTTTCATAAATTATTATTTATCACATGTTAGAAATTATAAGACGAGGTCGTAGTTTAATTGGTTATCATTTAAGTCAAGCGGGTTTTTGGGTATAATATGATAATTCACATGTTAGAAGTAGTAATAAAATAACATGTAATGAATATGTTGATTTTATGTCTATGTGATAAAGACTCTGTTTCTAGCCGGTTTGATCCAACGGGTTTGGTCAAACTAAGATCTAGTCAGCCCCGTTTGACTGATGACCCGTCGCGGGACTCGGGTCGGGGATTTGTCTTCAAGTAAGGTTTATTTAATTATGAATTAGCCTTAGTAGATATGAGGCGATATGATATTTGCTTATTATTGATATGCAATTAGTCACATGATAGGATGTTTTTCCCGTGACTGTTTTATTATATGGTTGGTGTCGTGTTGACTAAGTACCCATAGAGAATTATGAGTATATGGCGTCTTGACCATTCTAATTCTAAATGAGTATCGTGGACCATGACATTGATAGGCCCGTACTATCTTTAACGAGCATATGGAGTTTACTGCTTGATAGCTTCTGTGTCCCGGCTTGGTGGGTTTATATCCAAGTCGG
>JAIUZE010016871.1:0-16394 GCA_022085475.1 Heliosperma pusillum
TATGAGGCGAGTCGGGAAAAAGTCAACGGAAGTCAAAATCGACTAAAAAAAGTCGGAAAAGTCAAAATTGACTTAAAAGTTCAGAAAAGTGTAAGGACGACTTTAAAAGTCAAGAAAAGTAAATGACACTTTAAAGTCAAGAAAAAGTCAAAGACGATTAAAAGTCAAGAAAAGTCAAAGATGACCAAAAACGGTCTTTTCATGAAATCTCTCAAAAATTCCAAATACGAACGCGGAATTTCAAAATACGACTCGGAACAAAAATTCCTATATTAAAAACTTAAGTTCTACTGAAAAGTATCCATAAGCTATTGCTTAAGCAAATTGGGTACTTTTCGGGTTGTTACAATCACCCCTCCTTTTAAAAAGTTTCGTCCTCGAAACTTAGAAGAAGGAACGTAACATATATGTAGGTCTATTTCAAAACTGTTAAAAATATATTTGTAATAAAATACGGGGTCTTATCTACGGAACGGCAGGTTCTCGTCAGCAGTCACGAATATCGGTAGAAGGAACGGCATCTTCGAACGGTTAAATCGAATAGGAAGAGGAAAGAAAGAAGGAAATTTACCTCACGCAAAGAGCTCGGGATATTTAGCTAACATTTTAGCTTCGGGTTCCCAAGTTTCTGATTCGACGTTTCCACAACGCCAAAGGATACGAACTAAAGGCACCACCTTGTTTCGGAGTTGTTTGTTAGCCCTTTCAAGTATACGAATCGGCCTTTCTTCCAAAGCCAAATTAGGTTCCAAGTCCAACACTTCTTCTTGAATAATATTGACTCGGATCACTGATATACTTCTTCAACTGAGAAACATGGAACACATCATGAACTTTGCTCAAGTTCGGAGGTAATTCCAGACGATAAGCAACAGGACCAACTCTTTTAAGCACACGAAACGGTCCAATATATTTAGGACTCAACTTTCCTTTCACTCCAAACCGTTTCACTCCTTTCATTGGTGACACTTTAAGGAATACGCGGTCTTCAACATCAAATTCAAGCGGTCGTCGACGAACATCGGCATAGGATTTCTGTCTATCTTGAGCGGCTTTCATTCGTTCACGAATGACTTGAACTTGATCGATCGTTTCAGTAACAATGTCGGGACTCAACATATGATCATCTTGTACTTGATCCCAACAAACAGGACTACGGCATTTCCTACCGTATAGAGCCTCATAAGGTGACATCTTGATAGATGCATGATAACTGTTGTTATAAGAAAATTCCACCAAAGGCAAACTCTTCTCCCAAGATGTATGAAAGTCTAAAGCACACGATCGAAGAAGATCTTCCAAGGTTTGGATCGTTCTCTCGGTCTGACCATCTGTAGCGGCATGAAAAGCGGTGCTCATCAACAATTTACTACCCATGGCTTCTTGCAACGCCGTCCAGAATCGAGAACCAAATCTCGGATCACGATCTGAAACTATGTCTTTAGGTACTCCATGGTAGCGTACTATCTCTCGCACATAAGCATCAGCTAAAACCTCTATCCTCGAAGTTTCTTTGATAGGTATGAATCTGGCACACTTCGTCAGACGGTCCACAATAACCCAAATGGCATTCTTTCCACTAGAAGTAGTAGGTAAAGCCATCACGAAGTCCATAGAAATAGACTCCCATTTCCACAGAGGAATCTCCAAAGGTTGCAGCAAACCTCCGGGTCTTTGATGATCAATCTTCACCTTTTGACAAGTAAGACATCTACTAACATACTCCTTCACTTCAATCTTCATCCTAGGCCACCAGAATTGTGGTCTCAAATCTTTATACATTTTGTCGCCACCCGGATGAATGGAATAAGGAGAAAGGTGAGCTTCATCAAGTATGCTCTTCCTCAACTCGGCATACATTCGACCATGGTAACAAAGGTAGCCATCATTATCCACCACACAATCCTTTGCTTGCCCAAGTGATATTTTTGCTCGAATGGCGATAAAAGTAGCATCCTCCGGTAAACAGGTACGAATCTCTCGATAAAAATCAGGTTCCGCCGTCAAAGCACCAAGATAATCAAACCCTTTCCCAACAAACTGTATCTCCAGCTTCTGAAATTCGGTTACTAGTTCATCGGGTAAAGTACCAAGAGCATTTAATGAATGACTAGTCTTCCTACTCAAAGCATCTGCCACAACATTTGCTTTTCCCTCGTGATAAATCAACTCAGCATCATAATCATTCACCAACTCTAACCATCTTCTCTGCCTCATGTTCAACTCTTTCTGAGTAAAAATGCACCTCAAGCTCTTATGATCGGTATATATTCGACAATGAACTCCGATAAGATAGTGTCTCCAAGTTTTCAAGGCATGTACCACAGCTGCTAACTCAAGATCATGAGTCGGGTAATTCACTTCATGAACCCTGAGTTGTCGAGAAGCATAAGCAATGACTTTTCTATTCTGCATCAAGACACATCCCAAACCATGCTTTGAAGCATCACAATAAACATCATAATCGGCTTCATCATCTGGTAAAGTTAAAACCGGTGCGGTAGTCAACCTCTTCTTTAATTCCAAGAAGGCAATTTCACATTCATCGGTCCAAATATACTTCGCTTCCTTCTTTAGCAATTGAGTCATCGGTCTTGCTAATTTGGAAAAATCTTTCACAAACCGACGATAATAACCCGCTAAACCAAGGAAACTCCGAATCTCGGACACATTTTTCGGACTTTTCCAATCCACCACTGCCTCAATTTTAGCTGGATCGACCATAACACCGTCCTTGGAAATGACATGACCAAGGAAAGATACCTCGGGCAACCAGAATTCACATTTGGAGAACTTAGCATACCACTTTTGGCGTCGAAGAACGCTCAAAATGGTTCGAAGGTGATCAACATGTTCTTCCTTAGATTTTGAAAAGATCAGAATGTCATCAATAAATACCACCACACATTTATCAAGATACTCCCGGAAGGTACGATTCATCTGATCCATGAATATAGCTGGAGCATTAGTCAAACCGAATGGCATCACATTGAATTCGAAATGACCATACCTCGAGCTGAAAGCAGTCTTCGGAATATCTGCTTCCCGAACGGGAATCTGATGATAACCCGATCTAAGATCAATCTTGGAAAACATAGAAGCACCACGTAACTGGTCAAAGAGATCATTAATACGTGGGAGAGGATATCTGTTTTTGATTGTGACACGGTTCAACTCACGATAATCGATGCACATCCGCATAGAACCGTCTTTCTTCTTGACAAATAATACGGGAGCACCCCAAGGAGAAGCACTAGGCCTAATAAAACCTTTCTCAATTAAATCATCAAGTTGAATTCTCAACTCCTTCAATTCAGAAGGAGCCATACGATAAGGAGCTTTGGCAATTGGTCCAGTTCCAGGAACTAGATCAATGGAAAATTCAACATCCCTTTCAGGAGCAATCCCGGGTAATTCATCGGGAAATACATCGGGAAATTCCCGAACAATAGGAACATCCTTTAAAGAAGGAAGAGAAGAATCGGAAGTAGTCACTACACATAGAAATGCTTGATGACCCTTCTTTAAAACATTCAACATTTTCATAGCTGAGATTAACTTCACACTAGCTTGCTTTCTAACCCCTTGATAAGAAATACGAGCACCCAAAGGACTTTTAAGAATAATTTTCTGATCACGGCACTCGAATCGAGCATGATGAGTAGATAACCAATCCATGCCCAAAATAATATCGAACTCTTCAAGAGGAAAACGTAAAAGATTCGCCGGAAAAATAGATCCATTTATGGATATTGGAATGTCGGAATGAAGATAAGAACATGAAAATACTTCTCCGGATGGTAACGATATAGGAGTAGTTTCTCCTACTGAAGCTTTAAGCGGTAACTTATCGGATAGTCTCATGGAAATAAAAGATAAAGAAGCTCCCGTGTCAAATAAAATTAAACACGGTAAATCATAAATCGAGAACATACCCGTCACAATATCGGGTTGGGCATCCGCCTCAGCACGGCTCATAATAAAAATACGACCCTTAGGTCTCCCAGAAATAACCGGTGTAGACACCGTACCCTTCCTCTCAGGACATACATTCGCCTTGTGACCCGGTTTCTGGCAAATAAAGCACACAAACGGCTTGTTAAAGCAGCCAACCCCCGGATGAATAGGCATCTTGCATGTAAAGCAGACACGACCTTTAAGGTCGTTGTTGTGGCTCGGAACAAAGGGCCGGTTTCGCTGATTAGCCGGTCCACTCTGGAAGTTTCTCCTCTTGTTTGGAAAAGAGGGAGAAAAAGAAGGTCGAGAAGCAGGATAAAGAGGTCTCTTGCCAAAGGCATTAGGAGCAATATAAGAAGCACGAGCTTCCTCGGCAATCTCCCGGATAGAACTCTCCGCCCAGATGGCATCATTATAAATCGAGACAAAGGAAGTAGAACCTCTACTGATCTTCCCCTTTATCTGGGGAGAAAGCTTTCCCAGATAAAAGAAAGCTTTGTCTTCCTCTACCCTAATAAGTCGAGTGGCATAATGAGCCAACTCATTGAACCGGGTAGTAAACTCCTGAACTGATAGTTTTTCTTGCTTGAAATCCATGAACTCTTTCAGCTTTTGTTGTCTCAACTCATCGGGGTAAAATCTCGCTTCCAAGAGCTCACGGAAACGAGCCCACCCAAAATTAGGCTCCAACTTCGCGGTAGGACCAGAAAGAGTCCACCACTGATCCGCTTCCTTCTCTAAGAAGTGAGAAGCAAGACGGACTTTGTCCTCTTCAAGGACATCATAAAGGGAAAAACTCTTCTCCATTTCCCGTAACCACACAGAAAGCTTAACGGGATCAACTTCGCCATCGTAGGTTTTGGCTTGACTCCTCGATAGCTGTGAAGCAACCCACGTATAACTCTCGTGTCTCTCACGATCAGGAACAGGAGTAGGAATCGGATTAGCCTGCTGGTTTTGCTGGTTTTGCTGGTTTTGGATAATTACGGTAAGAGCTGCTAAAATAGTGTTGTCAATCCTCGGAGGCATCTTGCAAAATAAAAACACAGATTCGTACTTATCATTTAGCAAGAACAAAGAGACTACAACATAAATCCTAATCTACCCATCTTACCCTTCTATCTCACGGTTTATTATTTATTAAGGTCAAGTTATTTATGCAAGGGTACACAAACGTGCGTCGGGAGCAAAATGGCTCTGATACCAACTGTGACACCCTCAAATTTGCGGAAAGAAAAAAAAAAATTATTTAAATACATAAAAGATACGAATATATAACGAAGGTGTCATTACATAATAAAGAGGTTCGTTACAAAACGAAATAATATTCTACAAAAGAAATATACAAGACGGGAGACATATCTCCCGTATAATTACGGAAATAAAAGTGTGTACAATAATATACAAACTATGAACCGAATATAGGTCCAAGGTAAATACTTCGCTCGCTAGCTCGTCCATGTACCCCAAATATGCAACACCACCTGTTCGACCGCATTAAATATAAACACGGAAGCCACAGTCAGTGGGGAGTAACTCCGAGTTCTCCCAGCCACGAAATGTCGAGTTGAATGAAACATGAATAACATAAAAGCAATGTATATGGAAAATACAAAACTTAAACATATATGATATGCTTTTCATGTTATGAAACAGATAACTAACAAATAACCTAGCATGTGAAAGCTAGCATGTGAAACCGATAATAAACTATAACTCGAGGTAGGGAAGCTGGTATGCTAGCTCAGAGGTTCCTCTCAGAAACATGGCCGTGATACACTCAAACCCTAATCAACACGTAATCATGTGAATCAGTTAACAATCGGTAATCCAACTCTTCAATCCTACCGGCTTGCATCTCACACCTTCTAGAACTCATAGATCATACAAACAAAAAAGATCAATACGTCTACAAACAAGTTCATAATTCTTAGCACCGTCAAATAGACGACTTCTGTAACTCGAGGCTATACCACAAGGTAGGAAAACATCCTAGTCCTAGACTGATCAGACCTAGCGACAACAGCTATTCCATTCCCCGTCCCATGACATAACCGTCTATGAAAAACTCTACTAGGCGACCCCCTAAGCAGAGATGGCTAGTACTTAAGCTGGCTCCCTTCCCAAAGCAGAACTCTTAGGATGCCATGCCCCGACTTGGAGATAAGCCCCCCAGGCCGTGACACAAAAGCTATCAAGCTGTGAACTATATACTCGTTAAAGATAGTAAGGCCCTATCAATGTCATGGTCCCAGCTACTCATTTAGAATTAGAATGGTCAAGACGCCATATACTCATAATTCTCTATGTGTACTTAGTCAACACGACACCAACCATATAATAAAACAGTCACGGGAAAAACATCCTATCATGTGACTAATTGCATATCAATAATAATCAAATATCATATCGCCTCATATCTACTAAGGCTAATTCATAATTAAATACAACCTCACTTGAAGACAAATCCCCGACCCGAGTCCCGCGACGGGTCAGCAGTCAAATCGGGGCTGACTAGATCTAGTTTGACCAAACCTTGGAATCAACCGGCTAGAAGCAGATCTTTATCACATAGAAATCACATATTCATTACATGTTATTTAATAAAACTTCTAACATGTGAATTAATATATCATACCAAAACCCGATTGACTTAAATGATATCCAATTAAACTACGATCTTGTCTTATAATTTCTAACATGTGAGAATTAATAATTTTATGAAACCTTTTAAATTAAAATATTGTACTTATTAATATATCCCACTTGCTAAATATGACAAAACACGATAAAATTACGATAACTCAAAAACCGTCACAAGTCCCACAGTGGGACCCACGGCTGAGTTGGGCTGGACCCCACATGGGCCTGAATGGGCCCACGGGCCTAAATGGGCTGTTTTGGCAGATTTTACACTTTTTACAAAAACCGTTTCTTAATTATTTCCCGCATGCTTAACATAATTAAAACCCGTCAAAACAACAACACAACAATCAAACATCGACCCAACCCAAAGACCAAAACCCGGACCCACCATGGACCAACCCAGACCGGGTCTGAACCGGCCTGGACCGGCTGGTTTGGTCCGGTTTTCCAGCCACCCATTCCGGCCACCACCAAAACCACAACCCCAAATTCCAAATAAATTCTAACATGTTTTTAATTAACATTATCCATTCTTAACATCCAATTCAACCATCATTCATACAAAAATCATTATTATGAACAATCATCAAAATTCATCAAGAACACTAAACAACATAAAAATTCCATACAACATAGAAATCATACCACTTATCATATTACTACTAAAAATCCATAAATCATAATAACATGAACCAAAAACAAAATATGAACCAAAAATAAAAGAAACAAAAGCTATGTAACATATATTCGTCGAGTAACTCGGAATCGTTACATAAGCTAGCAAAATCAAGTAGCACCAAAATAAGAAGTAAAGAAAAACCCGTCCTACTAATACTTTCCCCTAATATATACGAGTCACCAAACTCGTCTTCAAAATCTTCCCCTATAAGAAATGACAAGAAAAACATTATTAGAATTAAAACTTGATTTTCCATAATTAAAGTGTTGAAAACGATTTTGACGAAATTGAAAATAAACCGTACTTGAAGATGGAGAGCGAAGAGGAGATTCTAGAAATATAAGTTAGGACGGATTTAATTAAGAAATGAAGGTTTTATGATGATTTTGCTCAAGAACGACGAAGAACAAATGAAGAACGACGAAGAACGAATGAAGAACGATGAAGAACGATTAATGAGATCTTAATTTGATTGATTGTTAAATGAAAAGTTGTTGGTGAGTAATGAAAAGAAAGAAAATATCAAGGCTTAAGAGGGGAAAAAGAGACGTGTGAAATGGAGAGGAATCGGGTCTGTTTTACGCGATTTGCGGAGTTTAAGTTGACAGACCGATAAAGTTACAAATATCTTAGATATTTTTATTAGTTTAATCATATTAATTAAAAGATCTAATATGAGTGGAAAAAAAGTGACATGGGGCGTGTGACTCATGTCAAAGTCGGGTTTCGGGACGTAAGTTGACCCGGGAATAGTTAAATGACGTTCGGGTTAAAACCGTAAAAGTTATTCTTTAATTCCAAATAAATTCAAAATAATTATATTAAATTTTCATAAATCCAAATAAATCTTAATAAAAATAAATTAAAAATATTATTTTTTGAAATAAAATTTCGGTCTTCAAAATTACAAGGCGAGTCGGAAAAAGTCAACGAAAGTCAAAGTTGACTTAAAAATCAAGAAAAGTCAAAGATGACTTAAAAGTCAAGAAAAGTTTATGACGACTTAAACGTCAAGAAAAGTCAATGACGACTTTAAAAAGTCAAGAAAAGTCAAAGACGACTTAAAAGTCAAGAAAAGTCAAAGATGACTCAAAACGGGATTTTCATGAAATCTCTCAGAAATTCCAAATACGAACTCGGAATTTCAAAATACGACTCGAAACAATAAATTCTATTTTAAAAACTTAAGTCTGCTGAAAAGTGTTAGTAAATATTTTTACTAGAAAAATTGGGTACTTTTCGGGTTGTTACAATCACCCCTCCTTTTAAAAAAGTTTCGTCCTCGAAACTTAGAAGAAGGAACGTAACATATATGTAGGTCTATTTCAAAACTGTTAAAAATATACTTGTAATATAAATATAGGATCTTATCAATGGAACGGAAGGTTCTCGTCCGCGGTCAAAAACCTCGTCGTCCAAATCAAAGACTTAAAAGATACATTTTCGCATCAATAAATGAGAAAACTAGGTATCGAACGTCTCCAATAACAAGTCTCAACACTCCTTGACGGTAAAATACTTGAAATCATAAAACATTTCCAAAAGCTTTTAAATAAAAAATTTTATAGTAAGGATAATAACTCTATTATCTATTCCTAAAATTTCTTACTAAAGCTTATAGTAGTATATCTAAGAGTAATGATACTCAATAGAAGGAACTGAATATTCGAAAGAATAAATCGAATAGAAAGAAAGAAGAAAGAAGAAATAAATCACAAAACTATCTTCCATCTATGACAAGTCAAATGTCGATCGCAACTCGACAACATTAACCGTACAAGTAAACTGGTCCTCAAGAGAGTGCAATAATCCTCAACATTTTCAATCATCAGATTCCTACCAAATTATTTCATAAGCATGACACATCGAGTAACAACTCCCAATTATTTAAATTCAATTAAAATCTTCTAAGGTCCATCAAAACTCTTATTGGAAATTACCATCAAAATATTTATAATTAAGGCAACAAGACCACTAACAACCATAAGGTAAAAGAGATTTATCATGAAATCCTTTGATCCAATTTATTCCAAAATTCATTATCCTAAGTTATTAACAATTAACCTTCTCATCCTCAAAAGTTGAATCACAAACCTCAAAGAGATTAGTCACACAATTCTCGTTCCACTTAATATTTGCCAAACATAGGGCAATGCGACCGTAAATCAATTTAATTATCTCTTCCAAACTCTCAATACATCCGTTTTTGCTTATGACGATATTCCTCAAGTTGGGTCATCCTAATCTAAAATTTCCACAGGGTAATTATTCCCCTTAAGGTTCAACATTTAAAGCCAACAATTTCTCAAGTAACACTTACAGAATCACTAAAATTCTTAACCACAACTAGCAACTATTATTATGATTATTTCGATCCTCAAAACGATATTGCAACATTAATCTTTCATAGTCTAAAACCACTAGGAGAGTTTCATCCTAAGTTTATCCACAAATCCTCGAAACTAGCTTAATAGGATGGTCAGATACCATATTCGAAACTTCTTCCTCAAGGTACCAACTCTCACCACCATAGGTTGAAATTAGATCTATACCATTTTCCTCAAATCACAAGTTCCTTCTAACAAACACTAATATTCCAAAAATTTCAAAGTTCTTCCTACTAAGTATAATATACCTTAAACAAATGGGTATGACATCCATAAAAATGTTACCAAAGGAAGGTAAGGATACCAATAGTAAGATGGAGGAACTATCTTGAGTAATTTCCAAGAGGCAAATAGGTTGGAAGAGAAAGAAGCTCCTAGATAGAAGGAAGAGAGCATAATACAATAAGGACGAGAGAATTTATAGATGACGAAGGAATTCTCTTTAATTAAGCTTGTAAATTTTCAAATCTTCGGTAGAGGATACTCCTTCTAGGTAACACATATTCCACCATAAGGCGTAATATGGTTCCTAGCAATTTGGCTAGCCCCCAAACATAGCCTCCTTGGCAATTGTCTTCTTTATGAGGCGGGACCTGGTTGGCAGTAACAACGATCTCTTCTACACGAGGTCCAACCGTCTTCATAAGAAACAAAACAAATTAAGTTACTCCTAACAATTAGCATAAACAAATAGACTACAACCTAAATCCTAATCTACCCATCCTACCATTCTATCTCACAAGTTTATTATTTTATTAAGGTCAAGTTATTTATACAAGGGTACACAAACGTGCGTCGGGAGCAAAAATGCTCTGATACCAACTGTGACACCCTCAAATTTGCGGAAAGAAAAAAATAATTTAAATACATAACGAAGGTGTCATAATAAAAAGGGTCATTACAAAACGGAAATAATATTTTACATAAGAATTATACAAGACGGGAGACATATCTCCCGTATAAATACTGAAATAAAAGGAGTGTATAATAATATACAATCCTAAGAACCGAATATAGGTCCAAGGTAATACTTCGCTCGCTAGCTCGTCAGGTACCCCAAAATATGCATTCACCACCGTGTTCGACCGCATTAATATAAACATGAAAAAGCCACAGTCAGTGGGAGTAACTCCGAGTTCTCCCAGCCACGAAAGTCGGTTTAATGAAACATGAAAACATAAAAGCAATGTATATGGGAAATACAAAACTTAAACATATAGGATATGCTTTTCATGTTATGAAACAAATAACTAACATATAACCTAGCCTATGAAAGCTATCATGTGAATCCGATAATAAAATATAACAAGAGGTAGGGAAGCTGGTATGCTGGCTCAGCGGTTACCACGTAACATGGCCCTTATACACTCAAACCCTAATCAACACGTAATCATGTGAATCAGTTAACAATCGGGAATCCAAACTCTATCAATCTTAGCCGGCTTGCATCTCACCTTCTAAAACTCATAGAATCATACAAACATGAAAGACCCATACTTCTACAAACAGGCATAAGTTCTTAGAACCGTCAATAGTCATCTGTAACTCGAGGCTATACCACAAGGTAGGAAAACATCCTAGTCCTAGACTGATCAGACCTAGCGACAACAGCTATTCCGTTCCCCGTCCCATGACATAACCGTCTATGAGAAACTCTACTAGGCGACCCCCTAATCAGAGATGGCTAGTACTTAAGCTGGTTCCAACCCCAAAACGGATTAGGCAACCATGCCCCGACTTGGATATAAACCCACCAAGCCGAGACACAAAAGCTATCAAGCGATAAACTCCGTATGCTCGTTAAAGATAGTATGGCCTATCAATGTCATGGTCCAAGATACTCATTTAGAATTAGAATGGGCAAGACGCCATATACTCATAATTCTCTATGGGTACTTAGTCAACACGACATATATCATACAATCAAACAGTCACGGAAAGAACTTCCTAACATGTGACTAATTGCATATAAATCATAATCAAATATCATATCGCCTCATATCTACTAAGGCTAATTCAATAATTAAATCAAACCTTACTCGAAGACAAATCCCCGACCCGAGTCCCGCGACGGGTCATCAGTCAAATCGGGGCTGACTAGATCTTAGTTTGACCAAACCCGTTGGATCAAACCGGCTAGAAACAGAGTCTTTATCACATAGACATACAATCAACATATTCATTACATGTTATTCTATTAAAACTTCTAACATGTGAATTAGATTATATTATACCCAAAACCCCGTTTGACTTAAAGGAGATTAACTTAAACTACGGTCTCGTCTTATAATTTCTAACATGTGAGAAATAATAATTTAATGAAAAACCTTTTTAATTACATATTTTACTTATTAATATTTCTCGCTTGCTAATTATTACAAAACGCGATAAAAATGACGATAACTCAAAAACCGTCACAAGTCCCAAAGTGGGACCCACGGGCTGAGTTGGGCTGACCTGGACACGGACCTGACTGGGCCCCACGGCCTGATTTGGCCAAAATGGCTGTTTTGCCTAAAAATTCTAAAACCGCTTCCTAATATTTTCCCGCATGCTTAACATATTTAAAACCCGTCAAAACAACAATTAAACAATCAAACATCGACACAACCCAAAGACCAAGACCCGGACCCACCAATGACCAACCCAGACCGGCTGGACCGGCCTGGACCGGTCTGACCAGCCTGAACCGGCCGGTTCAGCCACCACCATAACCGGCCACTTCAATGGCCACCACAACAACCACCCCTAATTAATCCTAACATCATTTTAATTAACAACATCCATTTTTAACATCCAATTCAACCATCATGCATATTAAAATCATGATTATAATTAAATCATACTAACATGTCTAGAACACTAACATATTAAAAATTCCATACAACATATAAATCATACTACTTAACATGTTACTACTAAAAAGCATTAGTAACCATAATATGAACTAAAACCTAAGAAACTAAGGCTATGTGACATTATATCGTCGAGTAACTCGGAATCGTTACCTTAGCTTAGCTAAATCAAGTAGCACCAAAATAATAAGAAGTATAAACTAAGAAACCCGTCTTCTAATCTTCCCCTAATATATACGAGTCACCAAACTCGTCTTCAAAAATCTTCCCCTATAAGAAATGACAAGAAAACATTATTAGAAGTAAAAATAGATTTTCCATAATTAAAGTCTTGAAAACGAGTTTGACGGAATTGAAATATAACCGTACGTGAAGATGAGGAGCGAAGAGGAGAGTCTAGAAATATAAATTAGGAAGGATTTAATTAAGAAATGAAGATTTTATGAAGCTTTTGCTCAAGAACGATGAAGAACGGTTGATGAACGATGAAGAACACGAAGAACGATTAAAGAAAGTGATATTTTGATCTTTATTTGATTTGTTGAAAAGTGAAAAGGTGTTTGTGAGTAAAGTGGTGTGGAGTTGGACGTGAGTTTATAGACAAATAAAGGTGTTGAGTTTTAAAATTGTTGTTCCGTAATTGACTCGCGTTTAATAATTATTTTACGGTAAACGATTTAATATAATTTACGATAACGTTAATATCAAGATATTATGATATTAAAATGAAAAATAATGAAAATATCAAGGCTTAAGAGTGGGTAAGGGAGCCGTGTGATGTTGAGCTTGTCGGGTCCGATTTCGAGCGTTGTGCGTAGTTTTCGTTAACTGATCGATAAAGTAAAATAATATCTAGATATTATGATATATTAATCAAAAGAAATAAAAATATCAAAGTCTATTAGAGGAGAGGGTGAGCCGTGTGGGTAAGGTGATCATCGGGTCTGTTTTTGCTCGATTTGCGTAATTTCCGTTTACGGATCGATAAAGTAATTAAATATCTAGATATTTTGATTATTTTAATCAAAATAAATAAAATATCTAATGGTGAGTGGAAAGCGATGACACGCGCGGGTGACTCATGCCAAAGTCGAGTTTCGATTTTGTTGCGCGCATTACGATGCGTCGGGAATAGTTAAATGACGTTCGATTAAAAACCGTATAAGTTATTCTTTAAATTCCAAATAAATTCAAAATAATTATATTAAATTATGATAAATCATAATAAATCTAAATAAAAATAAATCAAAAATATTATTTTTTTAATAACATTTCGGTCTTCAAACTTGCAAGGCGAGTCGGGAAAAAAGTCAGACGGAAGTCAAAGTTGACTGAAAAGTCGAGAAAAGTCGGAAGATGACTTTAAAAGTCAAGTGAAAGTTTAGGACGACTTAAAAGTCAAGAAAAAGTCAATGACGACTTTAAAAAGTCAAGGAAAGTCAAAGACGACTTAAAAGTCCAGAAAAGTCAAAGATGACTAAAAACAGTCTTTTCATGAAATCTCTCAGAAATTCCAAATACGAACGCGGAATTTCAAAATAAGACTCGGAACAAAAATTCCTATTTTAAAAACTTAAGTTCTACTGAAAAGTGTTAGTAAATATTTTTACTAGAAAAATCGGGTATATTTCGGGTTGTTACAAAGGGGGGTTTCGAGAAGGTAACAAAGTTGAGATTCCCGTCGGAACCTATTCCCAAATGAAGCTCTCTAGTCGTATCAAGATTATTTTGAGAACAAATTTCATCAAATGATTTGTGATATGAATCAATGGTTATAGGTACGGTAGAATGAGATGTATCCATTGCGGTAAAATGAAACTACAAAAGGAGATGGAGGAAATAATTAACAATTTTCGTTTTAAACTTGCAAACATTTTAAACAAGTTAAGCATTTATATAGTGACCTCTACCCAACTATCATAAATGATTCCGAGATCCAAATTCATATCAACTTGGGCACGGTAAGCCGATTCATCCCTCATTAACATAATTCGGTGGATTACCTCTTTAATCGATTCTACATTAGAACTCTCGGTCGATAATATTACTTTAATATTTATCTTAAGCCCGGAACACATGCGGCTACGGTCGCGAATACTTCCGATGAGCTCAATCCAAATTTCGAAATAATAACTTTTATTACCCCACTTACCTAATGTAACAAGTTTAGCACCCCGGTGAGCCGAGCCTACTTCCTTGCGAAATTGGGATTCATAGGTTCTAACATTTGGTAAGGCTTGATCTCAATTATTTAATATGAGAGGTCATGACAATTTATTATCTATCTCGTTTAAGTGAACTAAATAGAAGAATTAATGATAATTTTAATTGACACGGTCGAATACTCGATAAAATATGCATGTCATGTTATGGCGATTTGGCAATGCATGCAAACATATTAAATAAGATGCAAGCATAAAAATGAAACTCCTAGTATGGCCTTTCCTAGAATAGAAAATCATATATTCTATTACAAATTCGGAAACCAACTCCTTTGGTCCCTTGAACTTCATAAGCACGCCTCCCAAGGTCACCGACTCTCTCGGAACTCCTTTCCGAATGGCACCGTCTTTGGGAAACTCCGGTTTTACAATTAGTTACAAAAAATATAATAAAATTACAATAATTTCCTATTATACATTTGTAAAATAAAATAATACAATAAAAGTGATACGATATCACATTAAATTACAACCGAATCAATAATCCCTTACATTTCGGGCAATATCGATTAAAACAAAGGCCATACAAGGAAAAATACATAATTACAAATTACATAAACCAAAATATGACATTCATAAATTGAAAATATGACATTCATAAATAAAATGCAGCATTATAATATGTATAAAACATGCTCATGTTAAATGCCAAATCGCTCTAATTAACGGTTTATATCGAATATAACCCGGTTTTACGGAAATGCGTGATAATAACATTTTAAAATCAGAAAACAATACTTAAATCATATTTAAGTCCAAGTTAATTATACCAACTCATTTAGGCCTCAAAATTAGTCATTACTCAATTTTTGACAATAATTCAACTTGTTGTTATTTAATTGCTCATAATAAGACTTTTAAAATCATATTTTAATCAAATAAATCCAAATTTAATTACAATAATTTCAAAATTTGAATTTAAAATTCTTGAACATTCTGGAACATTTCCATGACACTAATAATGTCAAAAATCATGGTTTAAAATTTCGAATCGGTTTTGAGAAAAATGGTCGCGCTTTATCGGTTTTATCAAATAAAATACATAAAGCATGCAAAAATTAATCATATTAAATTTTAAACTTTAGATATGAAATGTGGGACATTTATGCAACCAGGAAAAATTTTCTCTTGACATGAAAATTAGTTTAGCTATGTTTGCTAAATTAGTCACTATTTATGCCATTTTTACATTAAAAATTCATAAATCATGCTAGACAAATCACATTAGTCTCAAATTTTCTAGTCTAACAGGAAAACACTCATGTGACAATATACTAAAATTTCATGGTCAGATTCAAAAAGGAAGTATTTTTAACCATTTGACCTTTATTTATTTCATTTTATCATATAAAAATCATAAATCATATGAAATAAATCAAATTCACACCATATTTTACATACAGTAAGTAAAATGTATGTGTGATATTAATTAAAAATTTCAAGGTTAGAAGATAAGTCTAACTAGTTTTTAGCATTTTAAACATCATTTTACTCATTTAAATGTAATAAAAATACTAAAAATCATATTTGAGCACTATAAATTTCCATAAATCATCAAAATGACCTAAAATCATATAAGGACCAGAATATATTGACATGCAAATGACTTTATGATTTTATCTTATAAAACACAAATTACTAGTTTTCT